>JARPMJ010009425.1:0-27145 GCA_033366665.1 Phoxinus dragarum
TAATTCGTCTGTTCACATTGGAACTAAGGTCAGGACACAGTTTTTAATCTGATTGATAAGTATCCCCTGCACGTACATATTCCCAGAATCGAAATGACGTCAGGCTCAGCTGTTGGATAATCATTCCATACTTCTCATCTCTATTCTTAGCACACACACATATACCCATCAGATCTGCCTAATACTGAATAATACTGCGGTGTCTCTCGAGGAGCAGCTTGAATGCAGTAGAAATTGAATGAGCTTAATCAAATAGGCTTTACTCTGAGATTCAGTCTGGCACGGTGTAATCCAATTCATCATAATTTACTTATGAATTATCCAACTGTGGCATCACTATACTTATTTATTTTTATGCTTACACTGTCCTCCTTTTGTTCTTATATATATATATATATATATATATATATATAAAAGATTCATTCATTTTACAGCACTAGTACTATATATATATATTATATACTGTATATATATATATATATTATATATTATATATATACAGTAGTAGTGCTGTCAAATCAATTAATCGCGATTGATATAAAGGTTTGTAAATATATAATATATGTGTGTGTATATACTGTATGTATATATACATACACACTCATATATACAGTATATATATTTATATACAATATATCCAAATATATGCATTCTAAAATGCAAATCAGCATATTAGAATGATTTCTGAAGGATCATGTGACACTGAAGACTGGTGTAATGATGTAATGAGTAATTAAGCTCTGCATTACATGATTGATGATCTTAAAATATATTCTAATAGAAAACATTTATTTTATATTGTAATAATATTTCATAATAGTTTGACTGTATTTTTGATCAAAGGCATAAGATACTTCTTTCAAACGCATTAAAAGATCTCATCAATCTCAAATTTTGAATAGTAGTTGATATATTTGTAATTGGCCCTGAAAATTTTAAACCCATAAAATAATGTTGCATCCTTTCAACATTATTTCTCTCACACTGTCCCTCTTCATTTGTCCCTCGATCACCCAGACGGATGTGATGCATCAAAATGTGTTTGATCTCATTCACCACTGAAGACCAGCAGGCCTTCAGACACAACTTGCACTGGGCTCTGAACCCGCCTCCAACCAGCAAACAGACAGAAGAATCCTCACAAGGTCAGGAAATATTTAATTTTATATCATGGTAGCACTCTATATTGGTTTTTATATAGTTAATTTTGCTTGAAACTCAGCGAAAATGAGCATATGTATCAAATAACCATGTGACAGTGCCTATGTTTTGATAAACCAGTGAATTAATGTTTTATAAATGAAAGGGGTTTCATTTCATTCCTTTTTTTTTATTTGGAACTTGATGGACGCAAACCAAAAAATGTGATTACTCATTACAAATTATTGATAAAAGACCTAGATTTAGGCATATTCAAATGAATAAGTTTAGAGCACCTGAGTAAGAAGAGAGTGACCAAAAATGAAAGAGAGGGTTTTGTTTTGTTTTGTTTTTTTTTTTGAAAAAATGAGAGACGAGGGTGGTTTGACCTTTAGTGGAAGCTCCTGGAGTTGCAAAATAAATGTTATGGTCACTAAAACGTCCATTTTAATTAAAGATAACAGCGAACAGAAAGGATAAAAACAGGAATGGTGGTCATTGGATAATCCAATGATGAAATTCTAGACACGCCACCAAGTCTGAAAGCGTGTCTTTCTTCTTTGTTTCTCTTAGATGGAGATCCTGCCCCAAGTATGTCTCTGGTGATGTGCAACCCTGACCAGCTGCCTCCAGAAAACTCCTCTTTCCTGGAGAGAAATTTTGTCTGTCGTTTCCGATGCCTCCTAGACAATTCCTCTGGATTCCTGGTCAGTGTTAACCATCTAAGCTGGGCTAAAGCTTTCCTTTTGCTCTAAAAACCTAGTGAGTTGTCTACATAGGACCTGCTAATGTAATATTAGAAAATGTTCCTATGTTGGAATATATCTTGCTATTCAGAGTCTCTAAGCCCCGATGTTCCAGATTACAGAGTGAGCTAGCATCTAGGTTAGCACTTGTGTCGGATTGCAGCCAGAGATCAGAAATTGTTGGAACACCTCTGTAATCCCTCTTAAAGGAGCAATAGGGTCATGGGGAAAAGGTTTTGATTTGTGCTAGAAAAAATTAGCAAAACAGCAAGAAGTACAAGAACCTGATCAAGTTAGCCTAAATTGAAGCTAATTCGAGGAAAATCAGGCTTTAGCTATAGAGTGCAACAGTGACCACTGACTCTTTCAGCAGTCTTTATTCCGAAAATATTTTTCCCATTCATTTTCTCCAGCCAGACAGCTGTCTCTTTCTTTGCTAATCTTGGCAATGCAGTAGTAACGATATCTGTATGCGTGCAAAACTCAGTACTGCAGGATTCTCTGGACTCACTGGCCTTTATTTTTCTCAGTCTCTCTCTTTTACTTTCTTTCCTCTCCATTCCATCTTTACCGAATCAATCTCCCTTAAGAATAGCATGACTACACTTAGCTTGTCAGGAGCGGAAAGCTAACAGGGGTCTCCCTGTGTGCTTAGAGAAATTCATTAGCATGAGCTATAAATACAAGCAACCTCAAGCTCTTTTCCATTACGTTTATTTATTTTTTGGTCCGCTTAGTATAGAATGCAACCGTTCAGTTCTCTTGGGAGGTTCACAATGAAAATGCAATTACGGCCAATTAGCTTCCACCATCAGTATTTAGTTGACACACCCCTAAATCGGAAAGTCGCACTGAAAGCCTTATTTTTGTTTGCATCAAATTGAATATAGACGTCACTAATGTGACTAATTCGTGTCTCTGTATGAATACTTCATGAAGTCATTGCCAAGTGGATGTTTACACGACACCGTTTTCAACTTTTTATGCGTTTTGGCCATGCGTTTTGGCCATTCATACACAACAATCATATGTTGGGGACCTGAAAAATGCAAACTTTTGAAAACGGGTTTCAAAGTACAAGTTTTTTTTTATCGTCCACTTGTAAACTACAAAAATGCGAATTTGTGAAAACGGTAACGTCATGCACATGCGTATTTGACGTGTTCAGTCTATATGCACGTAGTGTTTCTTTACAAAGTGGCATTGCCAACTACTGGCAGCAGAATACAGCATTTTTTGTAATTTTTTTCGCAAATCCACAGATTTCGTAAATGTCATCGGTTTGACAATGGTGTCGCCTGTATGCGAAAAATGCAAAAGAAAAACTTTTCCGTTTAAACTTTTTTGTGTAAACATACCTTGAGGCATTTGTTGTGTAGCCTTACATAAGCAGGGCTATTTTAATTCAGGTATTGCACAAGGCGCCACAAAATTTACAAGCCAAAAATGATTAGTTTGTGGAGTGCAGTAAGTGAGGAGACAAGAGAAGGAGATGCGTCGAGTCAACTTTACTATCCACTTCATTATAAACTATCACCAGTACAGCGAGTGATATCAAAACCAAAACACAACGTCAAAACCGGAACTCGTCATCATTTTAACCTCCCCTTCCTTAAAGGTACAGTCCCTGGTGAATGTCTCTTTCAGACTTCCTTGTGGGTCACTACAAGTTCACTTTAAAATGAAAATTAGCCCATGATTTACTCACCCTCAAGCCATCCTTGGTGTATATGACTTTCTTCTCTCAGACGAATACAATAAGAGTTTTTTTTTTTTTAAATATCCTGGTTCTTCCAAGTTTTATAATGGCAGTGGATTGCAACCAACAGATTTGAAGCTTAAAAATGTGCATCCATCTATCGTAAACAAACTCCAAATGGCTCCTGTTGGTTAATAAAGGCCTTCTGAAACAAACCGATGAGTTTGTGTAAGAAATCATAAATAACACGTTACAAAGTAAAGTTCTAGCTTCTGGCCAAAAGGCCATACGCAGTCTACTTTCCCCTAATGCGCAACGAAATTTACGACGATAAATTATGTGGTTCACCAAGGGCATGCCAACAAAATCATTAGCTCCAGCTGTGTATGTACATATGCATTACATGTGCATTCATGCAAATGCAATACAACATGATTTTTTGTTTGTTCTGCATTGCACATTGTTGTTATGCTTTTTATTGTACTTGCCATGTATTTTAAATATTTTAAATTAGATGTTGTGAAGTTTAAATTTTAGAGGTTTAAATACATCCTCATTGAATATAAAATTCCACTGATGTTTTTCACTATATGCTGGTTTGTATACCGTAGTAGATATTACAAGGTTTGTTTTCATTTATGCCCCTTTAAGGCCCTGAATCTTCTAGGGCGTCTGAAATTCCTGCATGGACAGAACAGACGATTGGATGACGGAGGCCAAATGCCACCCCAGCTCGCCCTGTTTGCCATAGCAACGCCCCTACAGCCTCCTTCCATACTGGAGATCCGAACCAAGAACATGATTTTTAGAACCAAACACAAGTTGGACTTCACACCAATGGCCTGTGATGCTAAGTAATGATGAACAATTCTTTAAATATATACATATATATAAAATAACATGCACTGTGTAAAAGTGTTTATAGTTATACGGCATCTTCGTAATACAATGTTAAATGATACAGAATCACTGATTTTGGTTCTGCCTGTGTTTCAGGGGTAAAATCGTTCTTGGCTACACAGAGGCAGAGCTGCGAGTTCGAGGTTCAGGGTATCAGTTCATCCATGCAGCCGATATGCTCTACTGCGCCGAGAACCATGTCAGGAGTAAGATATTCCAATTTCTTCAGATTTGTCATCTTGGAGTTTTATTGTTCAATTCAGAAAGAAAGTTCAATTTAACCTTCAAGTTCAATTAACCAATAATGTGATTGACTGAATACCATTAAGATTCAGAAACAGCTATGTTGAACTGTCTTTCTGCTGATGCATGCTGACATTGTTGCCAAAGGCTTGGTGTCTAAAATAAACTATAGTGACACTAAAAGACATTAACCCTGTTTGCTTAGACAAATACTTGAACAAGTGACAGTCCCCTCATTCAGTGTGGTTCACAGAAGGTGATTGATAATGTCAATTTTATGGGCAAGATGTGTGTGGATTTACCACAAGAGTGAAGGAAAAAAGAGACAAATAGACAAGAGCAAGAGAAAGGAAGAGGAATGTTTTCCCATAATCCCATAGATTATGAAGGAGATTGGATAAATCAATAAGAGCAGAGAGACATGTGAACTAGAGCCCTAAATCCAGTATTGAATATATATATTGAATATAGAACCAACAGTCTATAGCAGAAAAAGATCTGGTCTATACATTTCATCTGGGTTTACAAACTGTTGCATTGTCCTTTGCAGTGATCAAGACTGGAGAAAGCGGCCTGACTGTGTTTAGACTGCTTACAAAGGACAACCGTTGGAAATGGGTACAAGCTAACGCTAGACTTGTCTACAAAAATGGCAAGCCTGACTACATCATTGCCACCCAGAGGCCGCTTGTGTAAGTAAAAGGCTAATATCTAAATGAAATGTATACTTCTATGTTAACAGTATACACAAAATAGTTTATTAGCATGCTAGTGTTCACCTTCAAACTGTTAAATAGCATGGAAAATTAGCAAAAGTTTGATGTAAGTACTTTTTACATGTCCACTGACAATGTTCTTTTATTCATTTATTCAGAGAAGAAGAGGGCGGAGAGCATTTGAGTAAGCGATCTATGCATCCTTTCACCTTTGCCACTGGAGAAGCTATGCTGTACCAAATCAGCTACCCCATGCCCGGCTTCCCCGACACCCTTCAGAGCAAAGGCAAGAACAACAAAACCAAAAAGACCAAGGTGGACAAAAGCTCAAAGGATGATGTGGACCCAAGTTCTCTGCTGGGAGCCATGATGAGACAGGACGAGTCTGTTTATGTTTGCCAGCCTGCTATGGAGCCTAGAATGTCATTCCACAGTAGCCTCTTCAATGAGCAAGGAGAGACTAGCACTTTCTCTTCTTCTGAGAATGAAAGTTGGAATCCGGTGCAGAATGGTGTAACTGCAGTCTCCAAACAGGAGCCATCAAGTTTTGACCCACTACTGGCAACATTAGATTCTCTGTCCCTGGAAACTGAGGAGAGCTGCTCTAACAGTGAGCTATTCAGTGCCCTGGAAAATCTTGGACTCAACGCAGAGGACCTGGAGTTGCTGCTTCTGGATGAGAGGATGATCCAAGTAGAGATGGAACCGGATTACATACCATCTCTGAATGATCTTCTCACCAACAATGAAATCCTCTCCTACGTCCACGACTCACTGGAGAACCGGATAGAGGACTCGACAGATGCTCAAAACCCTGCCGCAGTATTAGATTCTGTTATACCCCCTAAGCCACGTTCTGCTTCCGAGTCAGCTCCTCAAGTTACTTCCTCACTACCTGCTCCCCACGTCCCTTTCTGGCCTCAAAAACAGAGAGCACCCATAATTCATCTCTCACAGCGTATGCAGCAACATCTCAATGGCCAGTCGGTTTGCCACAAAACCGAGAGTTGGATCCAGGCGCCAATTCCTCAGGTGTCTACAACAGACTCTGAGACTACTACTTTTAACCAGCATGATACATTGTTGGTGAACTCGGTACCAGTTGAACACAATGGTCACTGGGTCTCTGAACACACACAAGCCAACTTGAACTCTCAACTTGGTGACAAGATAACTAGTAAAGCACAGCCACAGCAATGGCAGCATAGCCAGTTGCTTGTCCCATTCCAGTATAAACAGAAAACAGTTGAAGATAGTGACACCCCTCTGAATGGGGTCTACAATGAACCCCAGTGGCATGGATACAACTTCACAGACCAATTGGTCACAAATGGACCTTGTTTTCCCAATGGCACACACACAAAGGCACACACACAAACATTGGGTACCCATGTTGACTGCAATATGACTGACAATGCAGGGGTGGATTTTACAATAAACAGCAGTTCCGCTGTGGATGCAGGGCAGTTTCAGGCAGCCATGGCCTGGTCTTCGTCCTATCAACAGGGTTATCAGAAACAGCAGCAGCAGCCAAAGTTCGCACCCAATTATTACGCCTCCTATACCAAACAGAACTCCTCTCTGGAGCATATCCTGGGATTAGCCACACCTTCAAACCTTCCCTCATTGACAGATTACAGCTCTGAACTGACCCATGACACCACACACAGTAAGGTAAGAATTAAAGAAGGCTATAGTTGCACAGTGCGATTTAACCAAGATGGACAAGCTCCTGGATCAACATCGCTATTAAACTTTTACAAGCCAAACCTTATCCTTAACTACAACCCTAAGTACACCCTCAATTCCTGATTTCAGATTGTTAATGAATGGTTGATACAAATTTTGTTCCAAGACCAAGATAAGGGAAACCAAAGGTATTGCAGTAGCTCTAACCCTAATGAAACACACTTAACCAGCTAATCAAGGTCTTCCGGGTCTGAGTACTGCAGGAAGGATGCCCTCCAAGTAGAAGGATTGGAAACCCCTATCCAACCCTGTTAGTTATTAACATTGTCAAGTTCGGTATAGATGGATAACATACTAGAAATTGTGTCAATTTGTCTTTAACATTTCATATAATTGTAAGGTTCCTACTAACCACCCTTTACAATATTCCATTTTACATTGTATGTGATGTTGAGACAACTTGGATTGTCTAGCATAGTAGCTTAAAGGTATTCTGGGGTCTAAACCCTGACATGGCCCACTCCACCCCCTCCATATTTCTATCTCTTTATTTCCATTGGCCTAAATGCTCACTCTGACCTAATTGTACTCTGTATAAGATCTGATGGGTCAAAGCTAATGTGCTGAGATTGCATAATGCACAGTGACAGACCTACAAAGTCTTGTCAGTCTCTGGAGAGTCGCTGTGGGGCCCCACACAGGTGGATGTTTGCTTTGCCTGCTGTGTTGCTTTATCATGGTGACTGTGGTTAAGATTGTAATCTTCAGCTTAAGAGTGTAAGCTTCCAGGTCAACCCACCAGCATTTTCCGCTGTACTGATGGCAGCCAACTGTAGCATCTAGTCTATTGTAAATGGGGAGCCCAAGGCTATATAGGAGAGATAGAGGAAGAGAAGCCTCCACAAAAGGACCGCTCATGCAGCAGGCAATATTCTGAGACCATGGGCCCCTGTCTGCACTCATTTATCCAGACAGTCTTGCCTTTCCACATGTAGGGCACCATGCTGTTGTTCCACATATAGGGATTGTGTCTTTTGTAGATTGTAAGCAGTGCTTGCTAAGACAACTTTGTTGCATAACACATTCGTTGTTGTTTGTGCTACAGACATAAATTATATCTAAAATCACGTGGCTTGTTGAGGAAGAGGGGTGCTATTACTTTTATAAGCAGTTAGACTTCACTAGCACTTCACCTGGCAGATAACCAAAACATGTGAAACAATCACATAGACTGAAGGAGGGAAAGTGTCATATCTAGACCTCAAAGACTATTATAGAGTGGACTGTTTTGACTAGGGCCTGTGAGTAACAAACTAGCAACATGCTAACAAATCATGCAGAACACCTTATCAGTTGCACTGCAACACCCTGACATTGTGGTAGTGACTTTTGCACTGTTTATTGGCTAGTTTTTAAAGATGCATGTTATGATATAAGAAAACAAAATGTGAGCAACTTTTGCTTACAAAAAAGAGGGATATGGATAGAAATAATGAAATGAGGATGTTAAACAGAGACGTAAATCATCAATGGAAGGGCAAGGCAAGACAGAAAGGAAGACAATTATGTCTATGTCCAGTACTAAATTCTGGGCTTTGGGTATGTTTCTGTATTCAGGGTCATTGCTCTCAGCTGAAAGGAGAATAGAGCTTAAATGCCCAGTCAGGCATGAGCAGCTATGACCTACAATCCGGCATCAACATTACCTCATGCATACTAACACTGCACTTGCAAATAGCTATTGGAGCTCTGTGATTTTGCCAGGGTTTTACTTATCATTTGCACACCATTCCTGCACCATACCAAAAATGAATGAGTTGTTAAATTTCTTGAAAGCTATTTTCTATTATTCTTGTAATTGCTTGTGGTCAGTATCCAGTCTTGTCTGTACGGTGTTGATCCATGTTAAAAATCCGAGAATCAGAATTATTAGTGGGCGTTAGAATTATTGCTGTTATAAAGCTAAACCTGTTATAAAGTTTATGAATGCATTTCAAAGTCTATCTTTAAGATACGCTTTGGTTAGCATGTTGAGTGTAGTTATTTTTGATGCTTCTAAAAACAGCAATTAGGCTAGTTTGTGTTTCTGTATGTGATCCTGTTGAATGTGTAACGGTACGTAGGCTAGTAAGAGCTGTGCATGTAAACCTCACTCCCCTGGCCTCAAGAAGCATGCTAGCGACTGACGCTAGTGGCTGCGGTCTGTAGCGTCCTTGTTAGCACGCACTTCCCACACCGAAGACCCCGGTTCGAACCCTGCTCGGAGTGGGTTGAGTAGGACCGGTTACAAATGCATCTTTTGAAGACCTTAAATGACCCCACCAAATACAACATCTGTTGTCCAGCTGCCGTTAACCTGCTTAAATAAGCAACCGCTGTGCTAGTGGCATAAGTGAGCTCTATAATTTAGGTCAAAAGTAGAGAAGTCACTCTAATGCTAATGAGTTGTCGTGGTTGCTTGCTGTGGATTTTTTGTTCTGTATTAACACTATAAGACTCTTAAAAGCCATGTTTAGCTAACCTAACAGAAGCCATGTGATGCATTTTATATTCAGATTTTGGACATTTTGAAGGACAATGTTCATTTGTGAGATTCACTCAAACCTTTTTAGCTAGATACATTTGCTGCATTCGCACCATGTCGTAAATACGAGATGACAACACAACACGTGAAGTTCTGGCAAAATAAATCTTCAGCAGTCAGGTGGTACTGCGGTCATGTGGTACAAATCAGAGCTCTCAGAAAATTCAGAGTTTACTAGTTATAATTACGTGTTCCACACGAAAGTAAATGATTTTTACAAGTCGGAATCTCTTAATTACGACATAGCAAGAACGCACCTTTTCACTTTTAGCTAGCTTTTTAGCGAAATACTTCTAACATTTGTGTTTTTGTTTGTGTGTTTTCAGATGGAGACAGGCTTTATACTCAACTCCACTAGTGTGGCCTACTCAGGAAGTTGTTTGGTTCCCAACGGCAATGCAGTGGCCACACCCGGCAACAGTCCCAACCCCCTTCCTGAGCCCCTCCTACCTCCCCCAGACCCTCAGACCACTGGTTTATACCTCTGAACACACTTAATATAGATCCGTCCGTAGAGGTGCCATCAATCACGAGAAGACTGTCAAACAAAACATTTAAAAAAAAACTTGATTTGCTCACCAACTTGAATTACATTAATTTCAATTCAAATGAGCCAGATTGACCTCTGGAATATCGAAAACTCCACCCAACATAATGTGATAGTATTCTCATTGATATTATTTCTGATGTATATTTTTTGGGGGATTATTTCTCTAAGTGTCATTATTTACTGCTGCTGTGTGAGATGTAGGGACATTTTCCAGTTGGCAGATGCAGTTGATCACAATTTGAGATAATCCGTCTGTAACAGGTGCGTGTTTGAACATAATGTACTATACGTGTGAGTGTGTTGACGCCAATCGGCAATCTTTGGGCCTCATTCAATGAACACGAGCTGCACAAATTTGCGCAAGTTGTTCATAAAATCATGCTTACGTGACTGTAATTCACGTCGAGAGTATATGCAACGTATAGCTCTTGCAAAACTGATTGTCCTGAATCGCAGTAAATGACTTTGATGTTTATATGAACAATAGATTGGGATGCATATTTATTTATGGAACAAAGCAAGGGTGTAACCGACTGTTTAATGAAAAAAAATATGTGAGATGTCAATAATAAAGCAGTTAGCAGTACGAAAAAGAGTGAGACTCCTCTGTAGATGTCACATGTAGATCTGAACCCTTCTCACTGTTACATTTTGTGAGATTAGATTATGGAAAGATGATTCTAGATCATCTTTACAAATCAACTTACCTTTTAGATACAGGTGTTCATGTGTATAGTAATTCCAGAACCAACCCAGTCTCGCGACGAAGGCGTAATAATTTGAATTAGAATCGGGCAAAGTCATACAATTTTAACATACAATTGACTTGTACATGTTCTATTGACTTAAAATTGCTTTAATTGGTTGATTTGTCTCAATTGTAATTTTGTACAAGCCAACTTGTAATATATTACAAACTTGTTTTGATTTGTCTCAATTGTAGAGAAAACCGTACATCACTTTGTACATGCCAACTATTACGATTTTTAACATGGTTTACTAATACAAATTATTATGCTTTTGTCATTAGACTATGTTGTTCGTAACTTATCAATAATGCATTTTAAAAACCAGTTCGAGAGCAGGGTATTTGTCTTTGAAAAGAGATTCTGGAAGCTTACATTGTTGAATGTGTTGAGTATATTGTAAAGCAGTTAAAAGAATAAAAAGAATATGGTGCTGCAGGGTGTTTAATGAATAAAATTGTTAATTGTTATAGTATTATGAAGTCACTGAGAAAATGAACCTCCAGGCCAGCCTCTTTGTTTTTACGTTTCTTTTTAAAATACATATATATGCTGTATTACAGACATTTCTTATAAGAGTTACCACTGGCTCATCTATGGATTCAAATTTCTTTAACACGTATATGTGAAAACAATATGACAATCATTTACAAAAATGTTTAAAGAGTTCAAGTTTGTAAATAGTCAAAAAACGTATTTCATATTGTTGTAAGCACTATTTTAAAGAGCACTGCAACCTAACCAGGTTTTACTTTTTCTCCGGCACAAGATGTAGGCTTCTAGAGAGATGTTTTTTGGAGTAAATATTGTATTATTTTTTCAGGTAATGTGTTCTGTTTGTATATTTTAATAAGAAGTTTTACACTTTAAATAAAAAAGAACATGGTGCCATACTGGTCAATTTTACTTTCCAGAATTTAAATGTTTTAATATTTGTTTAGAAATTATGTCATCCATGTCAATGATTTGCCATGTTTGTTTTTTCCATGTTTGATTTTTTTTAAAATCACGTTTGGATTTATTTTAATATTCTAACACACTGAAAGTAGGCGAGACGATAGGTACAAATGCAGTTCTGTATTTTTGTCATTTGACTGCTTGTTGAAATGTACAATTTGGTCCTTTAATTAAAGAATTTGTGCAATCACAACAGGTGTCATGATCATTTCTTCTGAATCTTGTAATTTGACATTTTTTCTTGGTTTAAAATTTTGCATAGATTACGTATTTAACAAATGTTCTCTTCCTATGATCCCAATTTGTATTTATTTTCTACTGAAACCAAGGAGTTATCCCTAGATGAAGTTACAGCATCTACCAGCACAGGCTTACGTTTCCTGTTGCAACAGGAAGTTGGGGCGGGACATATTGATGGGTGTGTCCTTCAGACGAACACAGTGTCGACCATGAGTCACCATGAAATCAGAATCAACTATTCTTATTGTTTATGGAATTACTAATTACTTACTAATCAAAATACCTTCAACTCTCTCGTGCCACAACACCTATTCTCTGTTGAAGTGTTTACTGATGGGAGAGCAACCTGTCACTCACATGAGATCGACCTATAGCAAACCACAATGATCAATGCACAAAATCAAGTCCCGCCCTACATTTTTTCTCGTTTGAGAAGCATTTCACTCGGATATAGGTCACAATAGGGAAGAAAAGACTATCGCAACTTCCGTTTCATGACGACTTTAAAGTATTGGAGTGTTAGCTTAGCAACATGCTAATGTTAAAACTTGTCAACTGTTAATCAAATCTTTCTTCACTTCATGAGCACTATTTGCGTAACCTGTCTAGACTATGTAGAGCTCTAAATCTTTTAATAGGTGAATGATTCAATTTTTAAACAGCTACATTAGTCACCATTATACTACAGGGCCGTTGAATGCTTGAATCTGATTGGTTGACGAACGTTCTGAGGTGTGCAATTATTTTCAGGGAACCGCATGGCTAAAGTAGTTCCAGGCAGGTCTTGACCTCATTACAGATCCATATCACTGCACCTACTTAACTGTAATAACGGAAAATAGGATACAATTCATAACAAGAAAAACCATGCAGCCCCATGCGCTTGATCTGCAATTTTCAATGTCTAACTTCACAATCAATGGAAACATGCAGTTTAATTTTAATAAATAAAGTATAGTCCTATATATAATCAATAGAAAATTAAACTGAATATTTAAATAAATTGATAGTCCTGCTGCACGGGTTTTCGTAATTATTGCAAATAATATAACAAATAAATAATTATTGATATGCCTATACTTGTTAAAAGGGCTTTGTGTTTAATTTATTAGGCTAGTCTACTGTCACTAATAGAAAAAAAAAGAATGAACGAATTAATTAAAACGAATTGAATAAATAAATAAATAATAATATTGACGCACATGATTCTTTCCCTCTCTCTCTCATAACTGCATTAATAACTGCATAAAGCCGGGGACACACTTAATTAATTACTATAAGGCCGGTTATGAATGTAATTTGATATGACTGATCATGTACGCGTTTTCAGCGCGTTCAGTCCGTGTTCACAGCGGTGTTTAAAATCTGCTAGTGCATTCACAGTCAGAGAATATTTCTAGTCGTTAAGTGTGTCCCAGCATTAAGTCTGTTATCAGCGGCTCAAACCTCCGTTACTAACTCTAAAATGACGTTTTGGAATTTAAAAGTAAATTCCAAAACGTTGAATTATTAGAAAAATAATTCAATAATTGACGACAGGCCGTTGAATTATTAGAAAAATAATGCACACCCGAGGTGGTAATGCGGTCACGACGCGAAGCGGAGTTCAACTAATAATAACTAATAATTCAACGGCCTGTCGTCAATTATTCCTTACTTACAACACAGTTTAGCAGCATTCATTAATTTTCTCCGTTTTTAGTGGTGAAATTGCTACGGAATGACCATTTACTCATTACTGTACAATTACTCATTTTATTTTACTTTTAAATTAAATTCATGTTCAAACTCCCTGGAGTTCCAAGTTCCCAGAGAGACTCGGTGTGGCGAGAGGCCGGTGGCGTGATTGTGAGTGATAAGTGATAATGAGCGACATCTGCGCAACACACCGGTCTCGTATCTCTCACGGAGGAGCGGAAGCAAAACAGGTGGAGCGACGACAGTGAAGATAGAGAGAGGAACAGGCCTGGACTTATGTTGTGTTTTTTTTATTTTTTTTATATGTGACAGCAGTTGTCCGTGAGGGGCTGCTGTCTTTACTTTCGTTTTGTTGTTTGGTTATTTTACGTTATTAAAGTCTTTGAATGTTCACGGTTCCCGCCTCCTTCTTCCCACAACGTCTAACTTTGCTACACTCGGCTTGGTGTAAATGCGGCCGTCTCTCAAGAATGTGCCTCACCAGTTTTCAAACATTCCCTCTCAGCGCTTTTATCCTCAAGTCTGTATTGACCGTGCCACGGACAGAACGAAATGGCTCCTTTTCACACCTAGCATGGTGTGAAGAACAAGGCTGGCTGAAAGCAAACAAACATGTAGGGGTGGGCCAGATCGCCACAGGAGATTAACAAACTCCCACCTGAAGAAGTCAGCAAGTGCCACAGGAAGCGGATGGGAGTCGAGCTAAGACAGATTATCAACCAAGAAACCAAATTTCAGTCAGTTCCTCGCACTGTCTAATGCTAAAGTCTACCTAGAAAACTGTAGCAAGCGCAGAGAAAATATAGGCCGAGTTTATAGTTTTGTTGTCATGTGGAGTGCAGCTTCTAAATAATACAAATCTCTCTCTCTCTGTATCGGTGTGTGATTTCTGTACACTTGTGACATGATCAGTCGCTCGAGAGGAATGCTAACACTCCTACGTCTCCCTTTAGCCTTAGCAACAGAAGCAGACAAAAACAGAGATGTAGAGAGAGGGGAACAGAGAACTCTGGAGATGGAGCCAGACAGGGAAAGAAAGACCGGAATGGGAAGAGGAAGTGACCCGGGGCTAGAGAGGAAGAGAAACAAGAGTTGGAAACGTGTAAAGAGAAGTGTTTATAATTACAATAATACATTGAGATAAAATGGTAACCTATATTATTTACAGTTTGCAATGTCAAGTAGCATAACAGACCGTTTTTGTACAGCTAAAATAACCAGAAGTGGATGACAGAGAAAGCCTCGCACAATTATGGACTCGCCCATTTTACATAAAAAATAAGGTGGATGGGCCTAGTCAGGGTATGTGTTATTAATTTAACAATTCTTCAACATAAATATATCACTTATTTCAAGTCAATGAATAAAAAAGTGTGGTCAGTTAAACTGTAGGCTACAATCAGAGATTAGGCCCGATTGAAATGTGTGGGTGGCTAACTAGCTAGCTAGCTTCCTTGTAAGGCAGCATTAAGTGGAAGTGAACCTTACGTGACTGATTTGGAACTCCCTAAACAGGAAGCGCACTGCAGACTTGACTCACAATGGACTCCTGTAGAGTTTGGTGTTAGCATGCGGCTAAGCTAACGACACTGAAACTCTCGGTTTCACAGACAGTGCTTAAGTCTAGCCCCAAACTAAAGTGCATGTTTGAGCTGTTTTAACTGAAAGTAACTTGCACTGACAAATGTCACTACCATTGTTTTGTCTGGCACACCAGTAATGTTTTTTTCTTTCTAAGGCACGTTTAAGAGCTACTAAAATGTCCTTATTTAAATGAGGCCTAGTCCTCATTTCATCTAACGAAACCAGCCTCAAAGTTTAGCATATGTATTGGGTAGTCAATCTCTTTTTTCTGTCTATGTGGTTGAAAGCACATGAGTGTCATCTCAAAGTGCCCCAGGATCACTTTTAATATTCAGAAAGACTAGCATTTAGCATTTATTAGTAATGTGCTCATTCCTTTTAAATGAAAAGTTTACCTAAAAATTGTCATTCTTTAATTTACTCAGCCTCTTGTTTTTTTAAACCCTAGTTGTCAGCCATCTAGATCAGCTAATGACCATAATATAGATTATAGCCATTTTAAACCAGCTACCACCTAGTCCCGCTGGATTTCAGCAGGGTTGAGGAGTTTTTTTTATCATTTCAAGACAAATAACATTCAGACATTTTCCAGAAATAATTTTTTCCCCTAATAAATGTCAGACAAAAATGCCCTTGTCAAAAAAAATTCAACTATTTTCAGATGCTACAAACAGTTTTCAGATGCACACAGTTATGTGATTGGAAACGAGGTTTGTTTTTATTGAAATGTTTTCTACTCTTTGATCGTTTTTTACCACGTACCACAGAAAAGTACCATGGTTTTTGGATATGGTACCATGATTATACCCTTGATTTTTGGATATATATTATATCCATGCAGGGTTATGTTATACTGGCAGCTAGCAGCTAGTAAAAAGTAGCTAGCTACCAAGCTAACGCCTGCTGATGTGTAAATGAGCAGTTTCAAATCCTATTTAGTGGATTTTATTCCTGAATATTCAGTTGCGTTGTCCTTGGGTTTGATTTGATAAGTTTTTTATCATGTGAATGTGATTAGCTGTGGTAATATACACAAGCAGCAACACACAAACTAAACGTGATGTCTGTTTTGAAGTTTAGGAAGCTAAAGGTTGCTAATCATTCAGTGAGGTGAATATAAGCTTGTAAACATTTTTACTGTGGTAATACCATGGTATTTTTTGAAGTACCTAACCATGTAAAAACATTGTTTATGAATATGGCAATCATTCAATATTCTTGCATTTATCAAACTACCATAGTATTGCTATCTGATTCACTGATACCATGGTATCACCACAGTATTTTTGTGTAAAGGATGTTGTCTTTCTCTCTCGCCGTCTGGCTCTGGCCCCAGACTGAGGTGTCTGCTCATGTTTGGAAGTGCGGATGAGTCGAGTCATCTCCTCTCCGGGAACCCGCGGGCTCCTGTTCACTGTCTGCTTGACTCTCACGCAAGGATGTCTGTCACATCCCTGCGCTGCACACCCCAAAAAACAGAGAAAGAACAAAAGATTTCATTTATTGTCGCCCAGCGGTTCATTTACAGCGATGGAAAGTGATGTTTCTATCAAGCCTTCGCTTTCCCAGGCCTGGCATCTCTTCACGACGTGTTAACAATGTTGGACGTCTATTTAAAGTTTTGTTAGCCAATAAATGTGCACACCGCAAAGCCAGTTTCCCAGACACCGATTAAGTTTAGCTCTGGACTAAATTGTGCTTTCAACAGGGATTTTTCTTTAAAAGGAAAGAACTTGGGGCGTTTTCACAGATAATTCACCTTCTTATTCTGAACCTAAATGGGATGTCTTTTCCTCAATACATTTGCGTCAGCAACACTAGCACAGTGCTAGCATTAGCCATTTACTGTGCCTCAGTAACAACTCAGCAAAAACTTATTTGAGAAAATGGCTGCAGTTGTTCACTTCGACTATTCAATGAGTTGAGTCTGGGTCAACAAGTTAGAGATTGGCCTTTCCCTCAGATATTAAACCGTTTTGTTGCATTGTCCTTGGTATTTTCAATGTTTTCACGGCCACTTCACTCCAAATCCCCAAGAAAGACTGTTGCTACAAGACACTTTTTCATCCTTTCTCTTTTGCTCAACTGCCTTTAGTCTGTCAATAGTTATTAGTTCAACTACATCTCTCCGGCCTCTCTTTTCTTTCCCGCTCAATTGATTTTTTTCAGTTTGCTGATGAAAGGGCCAGCGCTATCATAATTCAAAACAGGGCTCTGAAGGTGACTGAGCACCATTGTGTGCAATGCTTGATTCTGGCCTTACTTATGCACCTTTCAAATCAAGTTATTGTATTTCCAGTGTCATATAAACAAAATTGCACCATGATGTTATTACGGCAACTGGGAGTTCATGTTCTAATCCACAATTATATTCTCATTGAACTAATCGTGTTGGAATTTCTGGGATTATGAATTGACAACTCTGAAATTGTTTTGATTGTATTAGAGGCACATTCACATTTTTTATGAGAATTATTAGATATTTTATTTTATCTAACATAAAATTAGCTAAGCTAGTTTAAACACATAACATCAGAGCAGTTATGATGTTTCTGGCTGGATGTAACGAAAAATTGTACAATGTCAATCTACTAAATTGATACCTCGCTTCTTTCTTTTTTAATCTATCTGTGTAAAGCGATCTTGAGATTTGGAAAGGCACTATAAAAATAAAACATTATTATTATTAGTAGTATTAAATTACATTTTGTGATTTTAATTTCCCCCAAAATTTTCTTGCATTACAAAAAATGACAACACAAGATAAAATGCAGGAATTAAATTGTACAAGCATGTCTCAAATTTTAGAGTTAAAAAAGAGCATTTGAGGCAAACCTCAAAGAAAATCAATAGCAAATAAAACAGCTCATATCATATTTGTTTATATAATATTTAATATGAATTATCTGAAAGTTAAGCACCTTCTTATCTAAAATGTATATTCACTGGTCAGTCATTTACAGTAATAATTTTTTATAGTATTCATAATATGTATTAATATTTTAATGAACATTTATTTTAATATTTTCAGTTTTCATTTTAAATGTAAAATCTTTTAAAATGAGCTTTATTTTTTATTTTAGTATTTTTTATTTATTTTAGTAATTCTTAAATTTATTTTATTTTAGTTATTAATCATTTTCATCTTATATTATCTCATTTATTTGATTGTTTTTCAGATTTATTTCAACCAAAAACATTTTTTTAATTTTAACATTGACGTTTTAGTTAACCATAGCAACACTGCTAGGAAGGATTTATCTACTAACAGAATGTTATTGAGCCTGACACACACACACACACACACACACACACACACACATGCATTTGAGAGCATATTCGCCTGTTGCAGATCAGTGGGAGTCACCATGCACGCGCTCCACGAGTCCGACTCTGTCATCCGAGACACGGAGAGAGGGAGAGATTGGATGGGGTGTTTGAGGACGAAGGAAGGTAAAAGATCAATACTGGAATCAAAATTGTGTGAAGAGCAAAAATAGAGCGTGTGTGTATGTCTCTCACACTTCCGCTAGTCCTGTTCCCATCTCGGTCTCGTTGATGGCTTGTCCAGTATCGTCCATTATGGCTTCACTCTCTCAGCAGGGGTCTCAGCAGCAGGGGTTTGTGTGTGTGTGTGTGTGTGTGTGTGTGTGTGTGTGTGTGTGTGTGTGTGTGTGGAAGCAAGCAGGCAGGGCACAGTCTCAAGGGCGAGTCAGGACATTCTGCCCGCGAGTTACCCCTTCTTTCAGACCAGACTTTTAGCAACGGATTTATGACTACAAGATATATGTGACACATTTGTATTCTACTAAAATAATATAAATTACAAAATATCTCCAGTGTTTCACCACCACGTAAAAAAATTAACGGTAATTTTGACTTTTTATATATCATTATTCTGACTTTTTTTGCAGAACTGCAAGTTCATATCTCGCAATTTGGACTGTATAGGCTATCTATATATCACAATTCTGAGGAAAAAGTCAGAACTGCGAGAACTCACAATTGAGAGAGGAAAAAATGCAGAATTGTGAGAAATAAACTCACGATTTAGAGAGAAAAAAAGGCAGAATTGTGAAATATAAACACAATTGAGAGAGAAAAAAGGCAGAATTGTGAATTATAAACTCACAATTAGGAGAGAATGAAGTCAGAATTGTGAGATATAAACTCCCAACTGAGAGGATTCAGAATTATGAGATATAAACTCAGAATTCAGAGGAAATGTCAGAATTGTAAGGTATAAACTTGAAATTGAGAAAAATAAATCAGAATTGTGAGATATGATTTGATGTCCACATTGTTGTCCAAGAAATGACAGTGTCTGTAGCGTTTCTTGCGTAAAGAAGTGGCCAAATATTAAAGATTAAGTGGACATGTGAATGAAACGTTGTTTGGCTAATATTAAGCAAGGATTTGATCTGCTTATTGTGTAACAACAACAATCACCGGGCTGTTGGCGCCTTCTGCGGGCATTTGTTATAATACATAATCTACATAAATTGATTGTTTATATTTTGAATGCATATTCCATTATGTATTTTGACAGTGTTGTTTGATAAAACCATATGATTACTTGCTTTTAATACTTTTTGAAACTATTATTAACTCAGTTAATATATATTATCGTATATATATATATATATATATATATATATATATATATATATATATACGATAAGGTAGGCCTATACCAAAAATTAATGAGGCGATACAAATACGGGGCTGGTATAGATTTTATATAGTTTCTGTATTGAAGTCTATATTGAAGGGTACAATTTTAACAGGTATATTTTGCTATTAAGCTACACTTCTGATGTATTTTGTTTTACATTCATAGGTCATTTTCTGAGGGAGTTCAGGTATACTGTACCTTTCCCGAGAACATACAGCAAGTGAATATTGGCTGCCAGCTTGTCCTCCGAGTCACCGTGCCACAACGACTCCAGTCACAGTCACGGTCAGCCACGTTTCACAGGACACAGTGGAAAAACGAATATCAAATATTAATACAGCCCGTGTCCCAGAAGACCAACCATGCCTCCCACTCCTCTAACCAGACTCCATCTCTTCTAGAAGATTCAGTGCCTTTTTAAGACTTCCACCATATATGTAAATGACCTCTGTTCTTCTGTTACCACTAATGAGACTGACTGTTTGTGGCTCCTCTGCTAGACCCCAACTGACCAATAAACTGTTTGGCATCTGCCCTTGGCCATTTTAATACTGTGGTATCCGTTCTGACCTCTCCGTGGGATCTTAATTATGTTTAACGGGATCACTATGTTCCTTTACTTTAGCAGTAATGACCGTTTTTTATAATTCCAAGCAGAAATTATATAAATGATTCACCCCGGACTCAAATGCCAGGTTTTTAAGACTACAGCTGTGCTTTAATAGAAGCAGCAATATATTTATTAGTTCTGATTAAGATAATCATCACTATAACTACAGTACCACTCACCAAACCCCTTTCTGCAGGTTACATCGATACGCCAGTAGGTGGCGACAAGACCGTCTTTATGAGCGACAGACAGTTGACAGCATCCAGTAGGAAAAAAAATACTATTGAAGTCAATGTGTGCGTTAAATTCTAGTCTTCTAATTAAATTAATCTTCTTTTGTGTTCAACAGAAGAAAGGAAATCTTAAAGGTTAGGAACAACATGAGGGTGAGTAAATGATGACACATTTTTGGGGGGTGAACTATCCCTTTAAGGTGTTTTTTTGCTGTTGTTAACTTTCATAATGGTGTGACCTAGACACTCCAGATGAGTAAGTCTCATGATTGGTCAAATGCCTGAAGGAAACATAAACAAGGAAAGAAAAGCAAAAGACTTGCTCATAATATTTTGATAGGACTTCTGGACAATAATACTTGTCTTGACTGCACTGATTTGTCAACCGTGTCAACGTACTTTAATAAACACACACATATTTATATATTATATAGTACATATTTCCATATATTTATATTTGATAAAAACGGGGCTGTCAAAAAAGATCCAAAAATTGACAGGGGAAAGGATTTTTTCAAGAGAAACTATGTTCCTCCTAAAATCGTTATTTCTTCCATCACCGCTTCTGTTTTATTGTCTTCTTGAGGATACGAAGCTTTCATTTTAATTGTTCAAATACTTATGTCAAGATCCATTAGTTTTGATGCTAACATTTCAGCGTTCTGCTACGCCTAGACGCTGTGCTAACCAGACAGTATTTATTCAAAACGAGCTCGATTCCCATTCTTAGTCATCTGAACTGGTTTCCCTAGGGGAAACTTTCTCTGAAAAACAGGAAAATTGTTGCACAGTTCAAAGAGGGCCCTTTTTAATCAATCCAACAGTTCCCATGAGCACAGAGTGGGCCCCAGCTAATTCTTTGCTTGTACGTCACAGAATTTATTTCAATACAAAACTATTTAGTCTAAAGACTAAAGTCTGCTCTTATCTTAAGGTCACACACCTCCATGGAAAACAGGCAGTGTGCAAGTGTATGCAGAAGACAAACATGGGGCCACACTCAGGGTTTCTCCAACTTTGGGCGTTTTTCCCAGCTGTTGATTTGTATTAAAATGAACACATTTCAACATTCTTCTTTACAAACATTTGAACCGTCTATTATGCTTTTTCGGATATTACCTTTCATGTAGTGTGTAATATAGTTTGTGAAAGTAAAAGGTCTGCAAAGTTTCCAAAATCAAAGTGCACGACAAATTAAGTTATTGTCTCCCAAAAGAAAGAATCAAATCTAAACTGCCTGGAACGAGTTGTTAGTAATTCCAGTCTCACTTTCTTCCAAACATATAGGTTTGTAACAAATTTGCATAATGGAAGCCTATGGTCTTCATTGGCTACCTGCGAACAACTTTGACCCGCTCTCAAAAATGTAATGTGATGTATCACAGTGTATCAAGTGCTGAGGAAACTTTGGAGATGAAATCCAGATATGGTAATAGACGTTTAATTTCGAGCACGTGCTGTAAGCAATAGACCAATCACAACAGACTGGGTCATCTGACCAATCAGTGCAGAGTAGGCCAATCATAATAGACTGGGGCATCAGACCAATCACAACAGACTGGGTCATCTGACCAATGAGAGCAGAGTAGACCAATCACAACAGACTGGGCCATCTGACCAATCACAACAGACTGGGCCATCTGACCAATCAGAGTAAATTGGGCCCCATTGAGTAAATACTATGGTCAATCATATCTTATTTGGTCAATACTATAAGTCAATGGGGTCCATCAACTTTTTGGTTACCAACATTCAAAATATCTTCTTTTGTGTTCAGCAGAAATGATTAGCATGTGACTTGTCTGTATAAATGACAAACATTTTGGCCTTTAGGAAAATATCTCCAAATAAATTGCAGAAAACCAAGTAATTGTCACCAATCTTGGCAATATGTCACTAGTAATTTCCTGAATTTAATAAACCAAAAAAACTTCCCGTTTTGTGTTTAACATTTCTCTATCAATATGACTAAAGCAAAAATACAGCATCTCTCTAAACTTGTTTTTTCCATGTTTATTTGAATCTATCAAAGGCACTACGATCTACAGGCTACATCTGTGCTGCAACCAATAATGGAGACACAAGAGTGACTGTTTTTGTGTTTAGTCTCTCTAAAATATCTTTCATCCCACACTGTTCATACTACAAACACGAATAATACCTCAAATCATGTGGCTCGTTGAGAAAAAAAATCCTTTAGCCACTTAGCAAAACATTAGCAACCAGAACAGCATAAAAACACTTAGCATTAAGCTAACAACCACTCAAAACCCTTCAAGAACATAGAGTCAAAAACAGAAGTTTAAATAACACTGTTATCTTTCTAATTTCAAGCTTTGGAGTTAAATTTTGATCTAAACCAGCCTTTCTTTTCCATTATAAGCAGAACTTGCTCAAAACAACATGGCTAACTCATTCCAGATTAGCAGGCAGGAGAGAAGGAACTGCTAATGCCACTTTACTCTCACACAGGAGCATTGTGTGCCAATTTAGGAAATTCTACACCACAGAAATTTAAGCTTTGTGGTCAAAACAGAGCGTTTCTGGATGTAGTGTACTCGATATGAACCGCAGATGTAAACAAGTGAATCAGTGAAACAATGCATAGGGCAACAGAAAAACGGGCTTTATCCTCGAAGGTAAACAGTGAGGGAAAATATCTTCTATCTTCTTTGTTTTTCTTCCAACCAAACAGATGAGCAGTCAATTAGTGATGTCATCATGATGGAGGCAGATGTGCGGCAGTCGACGAATCTAAATATTTGCCCATGACTTATTTCGTGTCCTCGCTGACCTTTCATTTATGTTCCGTTCTTTGAACCATTTCTTCTTCTTTGTTTTTCAGGGTTGTTGTTGTTGGATGTTGCTGAAGTTTGTCAGGTTTACAACCTTTCTAGTCCTCCTTAAAGGTATAGTGTGTATTTTTTTCAATGTTTAATGTACTTTTACTGCTTAGCCCAACATTGGCTCAGTGCAACTGTGCCCAAAAAGTCTTCACTAAAGCACTTTAAGCCGCACCAAGCTACGAGGTGAATCATAACATTACAAACTTTGATTTGAAGCAAAATATTCTAAGTTTATTGCAAAATATTATAAAAATAGTTTTTTGAGACAGTAGGGAGAACCACTTGATTACATAATTTGTGGTGCTTCATGGGAGTGGGCGGAGCTAGCTAGATTTTCACCAGCTGTTGCAAACTTTTGGCCTGATTTTGTCCGAAATTGTGTCACACCAGTTCGTTCTTCGATTTCGTTTGAAATCTATCGAGGCCATCAGCATTAGCATCTAGTTTTACAGTATATTGCCTTTATTATTTTTTGGTTTGTACATTTAAAAATGTGTCAGCTTCAGTGTTTTACGTTTCTTATTATTTCAGAAACGTCACAAGCTCTACCTCCACTGCTGTGCAAAGGATTGTGGTTAATAATAGCCCAAATAGCATGTTACATGCTGCTACCTGCTGCTGTGAGAGACCCGGGTTCGAATCCACTGTGAGACACCAATGTGTCCCTGAGCAAGACACTTAACCCCTAATTGCTCCAGAGGCGTGCGACCTCTGACATATATAGCAATTGTAAGTCGCTTTGGATAAAAGCGTCAGCTAAATGAATAAATGTAAATGTCAGCTAAATGAATAAATGTACCTATGCATAGTGTTGGGGGTAACGCATTACAAGTAGCGTTAGTTACGTAAACAGATTACTTTTTTTCAAGTAACTAAAGTAACTTTTAATAGAAACTGTCCCCAACACTGCCTATGCATGTAAGCACATCATCTGAGCACTTTTGCGTTATTTTCAATGTTGGGACACATATGGCGGCAAATCAATGACTAAAATAGTCGAGCGCACAACAAGTCATTTACCGCGCGCTAGCATCAGTTGTGCGCTCGGTTATTATTGTCATTGAATTGCCCTCATAGACACACTAATCCTAACTCTGCTAGAATAAAGAACTAGCAGGCATGCAACAAAAATGTAGACATGTAAATGGTCCTGCTATAGCATTTCGGCAAACATCTTTTACCTGTAAAAGTAAAAAAGCACATGGTTTTCAGTTTAAATGAGCTTGACTCTTCTGTATACAGTGGCTCCTCTCTTCTAGTAACCTTTTTCTTTGTCGCTCTCGATCCTCTTTTCCCCTGCAGTAAAACATGAGGGGGTGGTTACATTTGATCTGTCTGTTTTAGTAAGTCTCTCTCTCTCTCTCTCTCTCTCTCTCTCTCTCTCTCTCTCTCTCACTCTCACTCTCACTCTCACTCTCACTCTCACTCTCTCTATCTCTCTCTCTCTCTCTCTCTCTCTCTCTCTCTCACTCTCTCTATCTCTCTCTCTCTCTCTCTCTCTCTCTCTCGGCTGAGCTCTTGGCATTCCTGCCCACAACATCAATGTCATTAGTTCAACGTCTTTCCTTTTTTTCACCAGACAGTCTGTCCACCATGGGATGTACAATCCTCTCTATCTCTATCCCCTCTGCCCCAGTTAACTTATTCCACCAGCATAAGTGTAAGTAATCAGCAGTCGTGCAGCTGTTTTTACTTGCAATTCTGTTGGTCTCCTTTGATTGAGTACTGGAGCCCACTTTCATCATTAATTAAACATCGCCGTGGAGGTGAATTAAAACTGTTGGACCAGTGTATACTTGGATATATTTGAAATCATTTAGACTCTACGAAAATGCCTTTTGGTGATTTTGGTGACTTTGAGTATGAGTAATGAACACCATGGTTTTACTATCTGATAATACCATCACTGTCTGCAAACAATACTCTTTTGTAAGGGGATTTGACTTTCCACTGAACCCTCTGTTTTTACATTTAACTTCATTACCAAACATCTGATTCATCCTGTGACTCATTAGAATCGGATGATTTAAGTTCATGTTCAGTGTTTTTGGAGCGTATGTTTACAGAACGGCTGGATAAGACTCAGTGAGACAGACAGAGGGGGGAGGGGGTATTTTTTAAAGCTTTTTTTATAAACATAATCTAATGGGTGGTCTGTGTTTTTGTGCAGTTATCTATGGCCCACTCATTGCGCCGTTCCAGGATCTCTGATGTTTTTCTCCCTAGTGCACTGATGTTTAAATGTTAAACGCTGTTGACCTCTGCTGGTCGGGAAGTGAACTGCACAGACAGCATTAATGCCAACGTGACCTCTGGTGGCACTTCATGGACAACTCTCATTTGAACATTAAAACAGAGCAGAAAGTGGCAAAAAGGCAAACGCGGCAAAACGTCCAGAGATAGATAGATAGATAGATAGATAGATAGACAGACAGACAGACAGACAGACAGACAGACAGACAGACAGACAGACAGACAGACAGACAGACAGACAGATAGATAGATAGATAGATAGATAGATAGATAGATAGATAGATAGATAGATAGATAGATAGATAGATAGATAGATAGATAGATAGATACACAGACTGAAGGAAATGATTGGATGAAATGAATTGACCATCCTGTAATCCAGTGAATCCATGCCGAGGATTACAGTCTCAACGTGTCTCACTCACTCGCTCACAGTCTGCACATCAGCCGCTGCGTTTACTCTGAGATGAAGCATCTTGAGTGTGTCGTAATCCCACCAAACAGCACAAATCACTGTGAGTGAAGATTGAAGAATGACCGTCTGACTCGCTGCACTGTATCCTGACACTGCATATGATGCCATCCATCCTCTAGTGAGTAACCTATCTATCTATCTATCTATCTATCTATCTATCTATCTATCTATCTATCTATCTATCTATCTATCTATCTATCTATCTATCTATCTATCTATCTATCTATCTATCTATCTATCATAAATGAATACAGTGCATACAGTAAACTAGTTAGCTGTTCACATTTTTCCTTTAACCACGATGCATCATAAGTAATGTGTAAAAAGGTTAACAATTATTTGGAGAAAAATATTTTTTTCCATAAAAATATAAAAACTTTCTTTATTTGTTTGTTTAACTATTTTAAATGGAAGGCCAATATTATATGATACTGAGAAGAAGAAGAAAAACAGCTAATATATCAACAATTCCTTTGATTTAAGACTCTTTATAGGTCAGAGCTGCAGTTTATATCAGAGGTCCTGAATGAAACTCAACCCTCCTACCGCAGATACCAGCAC
>JARPMJ010009426.1:0-27144 GCA_033366665.1 Phoxinus dragarum
GGACGGGGCAGAAAAAGGAAGCTATCAACGGCTGCAACCAGATTTCTGAGAAGGCAGGTTCAGAAAAACCTTGAGTGACTGCAGAAGACCTGCAGCAAGAAGACTTGGTTGCAACAGGCACTGAGGTTTCAGGTTGCACAGTAAAGCACACACTTAATGCATGCCAGAACTCCAAGACGTACACCACTACTGACCAAAAAGCACAAGAAAAGTTGGCTCCAGTTTGCTCCAATTTTTTGGCCCTATGGATCATCAGTATGTCTGGAGGAAGAAGAATGAAAAGAACACTCTGCCTACAGTTCAGCGTGGTGGGGCTCTGTGATGCTCTGTGGCTGCTTTGCATCCTCTGGCACTGGAAACCTGCAGCGTGTGGAAGGCTAAATGGATTCATTGAAGTATCAGGAAATCCTAGGAGAAAGTGCCATGCCGTCAGTGAGGAATCTGAAGCTTGGCCGTCATTAGACCTTCCAACAGAACAATGATCCCAAGCATATACCTGAAATTCCACCAAGGCTTGGTTGCAGAAGAAGTCCTGGAAGATTCTACATTGGCCATCACAGTCACCTGTCTTGAACCCCATAAAAATATCAGGTTGAAGAAGGCGGTTGTAACATGCAAACCCAAGAATAGTCGGCTCCAATTTTTTTCTCCAATAATTAATCTGGACGCCATTGTTCATGATGAATGGGCTAAGATCCCTCAGAAACGCTGGCAGAAGCTGGTGTCTGTTTATACGTTTCGTTTGCTGCAGGTCATAACAGCAAAAGGGTGTTCTACTAGTCCTAAAGATCCTTGCCATGAAGCGGTTGAATAGTTTTGACACTGCATAATAAAAATTGCATTTCCAGTTGAATTTGTGGAAACCACTTGTTGTGTTGAGCTATTTCAATTACTTTTGTTTGATTCGTTCACTGCAAACAGCTGAAAGTTTGTACATTTTGCCAATAAACCTGATTTGCAAGGGGGGTTGAATAATTTTGAATACAACTGTATATTAAAACAATGATTTAAAATGTACTTGAAAGTAGAAAGTACAAAGTGCACTTTTGTGTGCTTAAGTGGGTTAAGAAACTTGAAGTGTACTCTATTTAAGTACTTTTAAGTGCAAGCAAATATTGATAATAACGATTAATTGATGAATTAGATAAATTTTCTTCAATCAAATTTTATAATGATTTATTCCTGTTTGTTTTGATTAAAAGCTTTATTTTATTTAAATCTTCATTGAAGTATTTTAATGCCTGTGAAAAAAGAATAATGGAAAAATACTAAGGATGCTGCAAAAAGGGCAGTTGCTGTATTAGCATGCTCCGGTGCAACATCAGAATATGGCAATAATGTCCTTTTTGATGGCTGATTGCATTCCAGGGATATTGTACTTTTGATTATGATCTCCTTATTGGTCAGTGCATGATATCAGCATGCTTGATCTTTACATAAGTCCTTCTCTCTCACACACACACCAACACTGTCGGTTTGAAGAGCGTCAGTGGTGCTTGAGGGGGCGTTACCCTTTCCACACAACCACGCAATCTATTCCCCCCGGAAAAGGGGATGAGCGGGAAAAGATGGATGGAGGAGAGGAAGGGGGGGGGGGGGAGAGGGATGACTCATCCTCTGTGAGAGGAGCAGTGCATCAATGTCTTAACCCACAGACTTGCTTTTACAGTCATCCCACAATACTGACAAATGAACCGTGAAAAAAGGAAAATGAAAAGATGGGAGGGCTCAGGGCAAATATGCCACAGATTTGTGATGGCTAATAATGTATTTCATAATTATGGATTTTGACGAATTAAAGGATTCAAATTCATTTATTTGACATAAATGGACATTATATGTTAAAAACTAAATGTGACCTCACATTTAAAAATGCCCTTGAAGATTAATACCTGGTGCAAATTTGGATGGCACATTTTTGATATCGGTGTACGTGCATACACTCTAAAAAAAAATAAAGGTCCAAAAAGGGGGTTTTCACAGCGATGAACCAATTAGCTTCCCCAAAGAACCTTTCAGTAAACAGTTTTTTTTTTTTTTTTTTTTTTAGGTTGAGGAACATTTTAATAATCTATAGAACCTTTTCCCACTATAAAGAACCTTTTGTGCTGTGGGAAGGTTCCATATATATTAATATCATGGAACCACAGATGCCAATAAAAAAACTTTATTTTTTAGATGGTTCAGTTTAATTGATTTAAAATAAATAGGCACAGTGTTATGTGTTAGAGACTAAAAGTGTCCTCAAATAGGTTCAAATGGGCTTGAAAATGAATACCTGGGACGTCACGTTTCTGAGATCGGTGTATGTGCGCATATTCAAACGCAACATCGCAGAGCTGCACGATCTTGCAGCTACGTTGGGCTGTTTTCTATTTTATGAATGGATGCTGGGAGGGGCCATGATGTCAATACTCTTAGTGAGAACTACACACACACACACCGCCAGATGCGGGAAAAGCCATCATAACCACCAAGCTAAATCTGAGAACCCCCCCACACACACCTCCCTCCTCCACGTATCCCACGCATCCTTCCGCATGCACTCGCCTCCTCTCTTCCTCCAACCACACCTGTTCTCCTATCAGAGAAACCAGCTTCAGCCAGTCTGCTAAGGGGCTTGCTGACGCCAGAAGACCCCCCCCCCCCCCTCCCTTTTCTCTCTCTATCTCGCTCTCTTTTGCACGCTCCCTTTTTTTCCTCCACTAAAAGAGTGGCATGAATAATCCATGCCAGATAAAGAACTGCAGCAGAGAGAGACGTGATCACAAGCCTTGCTCGTGCACGTATGCACACCCTCGGACACACACGCACGCGTGTATCACAAGCAGGGCTGATGGAGGCAGAGCAGAGGGGCGTGTGAGACTGCAGTGGCATCCTTCCTTTCCGTTTGACGCGTGCGGTACGATCTTCCTCTTGTCCGATCTTCCTCCAGAAGCATGTTCTGCTTCTGCCTGCAGGGCTCTCTGCTGAAGCTCCAGGCTCTGGAGGGAGACTCCAGCCCTTCTTCAGACCTCTCTCCTGAAGAATGTCCACCCAGCCTGGGATTCAAAGACGAAATCCTGCTTCCTTCATGCAATGGCGTTGGGAAAGAGCACAGCCTACCAGGTATGAGAGCTGACAGCTTTACTGAAGCCCTTCTTTTACAGTAGCATGTGAGTAGTGATGCAAACCGAATGGTGGGCTGCTACATTGTGTGAATGAATGAATGAATGTGGTCTGCTGATATGAAAAGCCACTGACTGATTTAACTGGACTGATGGCAGGGCTGGGCTTGTTTGTTTATGGGTTTTGTGAAGAAGATGGCTCTTGTTTTTTGGGCACATGTGAGTCACTTGGCCGAGCCGCTTCACACTGGCATCTATTAATAACGCAGGTTGATGGAGAGGCACCGAGATCGCAAGCACCTCCGCACAGCACGACTTTAACACACACGTTCATCCCACATCTTGGCGAGATTTTTTTTTATGCACTACCTCTTACATACATTTAGATTTTTTTTTTTTCTCTGCCCCAAAATCAAACAAATGATGCTGGAGATTTTCTCAGAGGTAACTTCATTCTTCTGAGCAGTTACTTTTAACCAGCTGGTCATTTTTGGCAGTTGTATGAAGTCAGTTCTCCTCAAGTTCACACAGGTGTCCTAGCAGAGGAACTACAGGTGACTTTGACAAGCATACTGTAATATATATATATATATATATATATATATATATATATATATATATATATATATATATATTTATAATAATCTAAAGTCATCTAATGAAGTGATATTTATTTATACATTATCGTTCAAATGTCAGTAAGGGGTCTGTAAGATGAAAAAGTGACTGTGCTTATTTGATCTAAAATACTGTAAAACAGTAATATTGTGGAATATTAGTGCAATTCTAAGTAAGTGTTGTCTATTTTAATATATTTTATAATGTAATTGATTCCTGAGATGGAAAAGCTGAATTGTCAGCATCGTCTTCAACGTCACATGAATCTTCAGAAATCATTCTAATATGCTAATTTGATGCTCAAGAATAATTTCTTATTATCAATGCTAAAAACCCTGATTTTAAGAATACTTTGAAGAATAGAAAGTTCAAAAGAACATTTTTAAATGTTTTTATTGTCACATTTGGTCAATTTAATGCATCATTGTCGAATAATTTTTAAAATAATTTGTTTAAGAAAACTGCCTGCAAACTTTTGAACAGTAGTGTACATTAAGTTCATTTAAATGACCCAGTAACCCCTTTTTTCTTTTGGATCACAAATTAACTTTGTCTGTGTCTGGATCGTTTTAAGATTTTCTTATAGTTTCAGGGGGTAAGAGAGTTTACTGTGTGTGTGTGTGTGTGTGTGTGTGTGTGTGTGTGTGTGTGTGTGTGTGTGTGTGTGTGTGTGTGTGTGTGTGTGTGTGTGTGTGTGTGTGTTAAGCTCAGCAGTTCGTTCACTCCATTAATCTGAATTTCCGCTGTCTCTTACATATTTGTTTTCATTTGCGTCGGCTATATTTATATATATTTGAAAAAGTGTGGAATGCTAAAGTTTACTTGAGGAAACTGAAACGTGCGGATGAATAGTGTATTTGCTTTATTAATCATGCTCTAAAAACGCTTCTGCATTTTCAGCCATTAAGATGTCCTATCCACAAAATTGCTATTTTTGGGGGGCTATGAATTAAAGCAATTTATCTAGGGATACTTCATTCAAAAATAAATATTCTGTCAACATTTACTCACCCTCAAGTTGTTCCAAACGTGTATGAGTTTCTGTCTTCTGTTAAACACAAAAGAAGATATTTTAATGAATGTTGGTAACCAAACAGTTAATGGTAGCCATTGACTTCCATAGTATATATTTTTCATAATATGGAAGTCAATGGGGGCCTGCAAGTTTTTGATTACCAACATTCTTTAAAATATATTATTTTGTGTTCAGCAGAAAAAAAGAAACTTAAAGGTTTAGAACAACTTGAGGGTGAGTAAATAACGATAGAATATTTATTTTTGAATGCTATCACTTTAAATACTAGGACTGATAATTATAGCACCGGTCGTTTATAAATTATTGTTTGCTATAACAAGCATCACTATGTAAGGGTTAATGCCCGACGAGGTGTCCATTGTCAGGTTTTAATGGACGACGCGCAGCGGAGGACGGTTGCCTCCGCCGAAGTCCATTAAAACCTGACAATGGACACCTCGAAGGGCATTAACCCGCTTATACCATGGTCACTTGCCAAATAACACATTTTTAAAACATTAGTTTATATTTTAATTAGTTTTACAATCGAAATCTAAAGTTACAAGTTACAAACAATAACTTGGTTTCCTTGGTTACACCTGACAGTTTATTTAGGTGTCCTCTATCACTTTTTAACGGACACCCTGCAGCCAATCAGAATCGAGTATTCACCCAGACCATGGTATAATACTGTTTAGAGTTTGTTTTAAACATCATCACGTACAGTAACTTGCTCCCTTGGACTTACTACCAAACTAGAGATTTGACTGAAGCGCAACTCTAGAACACCCTACAGCAACACAACAAAACAACCACTGAGAACATTAAGCAACCACATAGCAACTCCCTGACAACCAAAAACAACCAATTAGAAAACATTAGTAACCTTAATAGCAACTAGCAATAGCCCTTAACACCTATTAGCATCACAGCAACAACCCATAGAGAACATCTTAACAACCACTTATATACGCCCTGGCAACCACCCACAAAATCCTTGCAACTGCAACTGCATAGCAAAACCATAACCATACTCATAGTCATAACAAATTAGTTACCTCAAAGCAACTCCCTAGCAACAACACAGAACACATTTGAAACGGCAAAACAATACTCAGAACAAATAGGAAGCTGCATAGGAACTTTATAGCAACACAACAACTTACTCAAAATACATTAGCAACCACATATGAACTCCAAAACCAACCCAATATCAATCATTCAGAACAATTAAGCAACTGCAAAGCAACATACTCTAGTAGCATCCACTCAGAACATCTTAGCAACCACATAGCGACTCCCTAGCAACAAGAACACATTTAAAACCGCACAACAACACAATATCAATCAATCAGAACAAATTGGCAACTGCATAGCAACTCCTTAACAGCCCTGAACATCTTTGTAACCACATAGAACATCTTAGCAACTAGTTATAAACATCCTGGCAACCACTCAAAATTTCTTGGCAACTGCATAGCAACACAATAACAACCACACAAAATCACATTAGCAACCACATAGCAACTCCCTAGCAACCACCCGGGAACTCCTTTGAAAGGGCAAAACAATACAATCACTCAGAACAAATAAGCAACTGCATAGCAACTCCCTAGCAACATACTAGTAACATCCACTCCACACAGCAAGCACCACTCATGTTTTCTTCAGAGTATTTAACTGTCTAGTTGCATTTTAATTGGATCAGTTTGAATTGTAGGCACGTCCTGATTTTGCAGAGTTAGACGCGTTCCTGGGTCAACACATTTTGTTGATCCCTACCCCTAAACCTAACCCTACCCATAACTTATCCCTAAAATCAGAGTGAAATGATAATGTGGTGAATAACACTGATGTAGAAGCACCTAACCCAGTTTATGAGCCTAAACTTGACATAAACTGTAAACGTATCCCTTAAATCTGATTAGTTGGTTGGAATGTTGTCCAACATATTGGACTTGGTGAAATCAGATTCTGCGAATTGTTGTCTCAGGCTTAGCAACTGTAGGAGGCACTGCTTTTATCTGATCTGTGTGTCTGTGTTCAGACTGTAGGCTGGCAGAGGGTGACTGTAGCAGTGATCTCCAGCAGAGCCCGGGGCCCAGCCGACTCATCCAGCACATCACAGACGACAACAGTCCCCTGCCCTCCCCACGCTGCTCCAGCCAGAGCCAACGCTTCAACACAGACCCCGAATCTGCCCCGTCTCCACCCTGCGCACAGCATCTGATCATGTACGTTCACACACACACACACACACACACCGCTCTTTTGTTTGGCCTGTTCAGTCGCAATACCTCCTTTTTCCTTTCCTAAAGAGCAAGTCTCTGAATCATCCAGCTGCCACTAGTAGTACAGTGACCCACTTTAAACCTCAATTTAATTTCTCATTATTTACATGACTTTCCTGCTGACTAATGCTAGGTGATGGGAACAGACATCTGTGACAACCCATAGCCTACTGTATGCTGAGATGGGAAATAGGCACTGACCTTTGCTCACTGTTATGTGATTATGACTCACTGTGTCTGTACTATTCAGGGACATTGAAGTCACACACACACACGCACGCACAATATTTGAAATTCTTGAATGTATGTTGTTAGGAAGTGACATTTTTAGTCTGGTCTGCCTTAGAGGTCATTAATGTCATAATGATTGAGATGGCCAATCAAATCAAAGTAGGAGGGGTTTACTGTTCACAGAAGCAGAGCGTGAATTCCGGCAGTCTGAAGCGTCAGTTTAACGTTGAAAGAGAGGTAAGATATAAATAGCGAAACATTTAACACGTCAACTGTTTTGCGATGGAAATGTTAAACGACCGACAGTAACATCCAGTGATGCAAACTACTCAACTTTTTTCTCAAATGTGGCCGTTTTGAATTGAAAATATGCATTTACGTGATCATGTAATTCCTAAGTGTGATGGGAAACGTTTTACGTTTTCGACATATAAGGCATACAATTAAAAGTACGTGTGTGCAGATTTTAATGCAAATATTATTTACAAATACTTCAAAATAAGTTTTTCCCAACTAATTAGACCTAGAATTTCCTTCACTGTTCTATTTCAAAAAAAAAAAAAAGAAAAAAAAAAGGCCTATATATAAAGCATTTAAGGTAATAAGCAAATAGCAAAATAAACCAGACATGACCTCGAATCTGAACAGATATCTTGCTGATTGCATGGCTGCTTAGAAAATAAATTACCGGTAGTTTGAGTTTGAATAATTATGTTTTGTCAGAAGAAAGAGATCGCAGGATAATACAGGTGACATGAAATGATCAGTTAATCAACTAACGTCATTATGCAAATTATGCAAATCAGAATGAAGTATTCCAGAGAGCCATTTAATTTACTGCATGTAGAGCATATGCAGTATTTGCTCTAGTGTGTACTGTACATACACTACCGTTAAAAAGTTTGGGGTCTGTATGATTTTAAAGAAATTAATACTTTTATTCATCACAGATACATTAAATTGATCAAAACTTATAAAGATTTATAATGTTACAAATAAATGCTGTTCTTTTCAAATAAATGACGTTTTTTGTTAACCGTTTTCATCAAAGAATCCTGAAAAAAGTATCACAAAAATATGTAGCACAACTGTTTTCCACAATGATAATAATACATGTTTTTTGAGCAACAGCTTATTAGAATGATTTCTGAAGGATCATGTGACACTGAAGAATGGAGTAATGATGATGCTGAAAATTCAGCTTTGCATCACATGAATAAATTACATTTTAAAATATATTAAAATGGAAAACAGTCATTTAAATTGTAATATTATTTCACAATTGTACTAATAAGTGTCTTCTTTTAAAAACATACAAATATTTTCCTGACCCCAAACTTTTTAACAGTAGTGTAGTGTACATTACAGTACATTACTGATACACTGCAGTATGATATATGTTAAACACACTTTTTTTCTCCACAATATTTGTTCAGAATTCACAAACGGTAGTTCTGAAAGCAGAAAATATTGCATTACTGTCAAGACTGCAATTTTAATACCAAATATCGGTTGATTAATCAGCCTGGGGATGTAGCCTGTTCTATACTATCCCTGTAGTTGTACACTGTGTTTATATCTGTGTTTTATTCACTTTAGGGCTCGTGGGGTTGTTAGAACAGAGGTTCATGGAGACGCTAAGGAATCTACTTCCATCCCGCTCCTCACCAAACACATCCAAACACTCAAAAGGAAAATACGCAAGTTTGAGGAGCGCTTTGAGCAAGACATGCACTATAAGGTCAGATTCATGTTCAGTTCAACATTCAACATTGCTGTTCAGTAATGCCCTCTACTGGAGAATGATAATACTGCATCTCTCTGCTGCCTGACTCGGATGATAACTGTTTCATTAAGATGAAATATGATCAGAGGATCAGGACTCAGGAGAATGAGCTAAAGTTATAGCTTCTGAATTGAGCTGTGTCTGTTCTCACCTACAGCCTTCACATAATGATAAATCAGCCAATCCAGAGATGTTCAATCTCATGAGTGAACTAGCCAAGTCTCGCAAGCAGCTCAAAGGTAAGACCGCCAGTCCACATAATGATAATCATAATGTGATTTATGGGCTTATTATGTGTTAATTAAAACTGTTTATTGGTTAGATTTAGTGTTACATGGTCCTTGTGACGTCCACTATCCAGTGTTGGGGAAAGGTACTTTTAAAAGTAATGTATTACAATATTGCGTTACTCCCAAAAAAAGCAACTAATTGTATTACTGTAACGATTATGTACGTTCTGTCTGCACCTGTTCTTGTTAGTCCTAACTAGTTTAATCTTCCTCCACCTGTGCCTGTTTAGTTTCCTCATTCACCTTGTGTATTTATACTCCCTGTTCTGTTCTACCCTTTCTCGGTTATAGTTCAATGTCATGCTTGTCAGACACCAGTAAACTCTGTTAACTATATTCAGTATTCCACATCTTCCTTCATCGACTACCCGTGACTTACTTTTTTGCGAAAAGTAATGCGTTACGTTACTTTTGTGTTATTGCGTTACTTTTTCTCACTTGGGCTTGCTTGCTTGTAACAAAAAAAGTAATATTTTTGGTAAATGGAAAGGCCCTTTCACACCAAAAGTGAAATGAATAAGCCTCAGGCTGAATGAAATGCATATTTAGGCCTGTACAGTAGAGGGCGCTGCTCAAACAAACCTCTCAGCTGTGCTTCCATTCTGGATTAAAGAACAATAGGATACAGGAGAAGGAAGTTCACTCTTATTTCTAAATCTAATCTAAAGTAATTTTTGCTTATTAGTATGGTTGAATTAGATATTTGAAGGTCAGCAGCAAAGACATCGGTTAATAAAGTGAGATTAAATTCACCAAGTATAATTTTTGTGATTTAATATAGTTAATTATAAAAGTTTTGCAAAAAATTCTGAGATTGCATTTTACTGTTTTTATTCATTTTGAGGAATACTGAATGTATTCGTGCAAGTGAGATGAGCAAATGAATGTTCACATTTAGTCTAGAACTAAAATAGCGTTACTTTAGTTACTTGAAAAAGTAATCTGATTACGTAACTCAAGTTACTTGTAATGCGTTTCCCACAACACTGCCACTATCTCTTCAAAATAGTCAAACTAATAGTCAAATATATAATGATCAGTGTTGGGGATCACAAGTACCGCAATGTAATGTTATGTAATCAGATTGCTTTTCAAGTTACTAGTAAAGTAACACATTACTTTTAAATTACAACAAAATATCTGAGTTACATTTTCAAATAAGTATTGCAAGTTATTTGTTTTCCCATTTATTGACTGACAGCTCTCCTGTCCTCACGTTGAGAGAAATCGGGCAGAGGCGATGTGAACATAAGCAGGCATTAACTCATCTCACTTGCACAAAAACAGATTCAGTATTTCTTAGAATGTCAGAAGTCAGAATATTAAGCAAAACGGCAATGATTAAATATGTATGTTAAATTACACAAACACTTTATGTATTTAACACTTTACTAACCATGACCAATGTCTTTGCTGCTGACCCTTGATGATCCAATTCAACCATACTAATAAGCAAAAAACGACTTTAGATAAACATAAACATAAAAAAATAAAAAAAATATTTTTTTTATTGCTGAAGTAAGAGTGTTGAACTTCCTTCTCCTGCATCCTATTCTTCTGTAATTCAGGTTTGTTTGAGCTGCGCCCTCTACTGTACATGAGTGAATTTACAAAACAAACAAGCAAGCCCAGCCCAGTTAAGAAAAATTAATGCAAAAGTGAAAATGACATGTGAAGGCCAAGTGTGGTATCCCATACTCAGAATTTGTCCTCTGCATGTAACCCATCCAAGTTAGTGCACCCGGAGCAGTGGGCAGCCATCATGCTGTGGTGCCCCGGGGAGTGATTGGTCATTTCCTGCTGGTACTGGAATCGACCCAGAAACCTTTGGGTTACTGGTCGAACAACTGCCCCCTTAACCTTAACGGATTGCATTACTTTCCATAAAAAGTAACTAACAAAATTAGTTACTTTTTGGGAGTTACGCAATATTGTAATGCATTACTCTTAAATTTAACTTTCCCCAACACTGATAATAAGTAGATTCGCATTTTGTTAATAGTTATTAAAAAAATCTTTGGTGGCAGACATTTTGTGGTGTTGTGTGACAAAATGAATGTTTTGATGCTTGTGTCACGTTTAATATAGATACTTGATTAATAAAGAAAGTAAATGTATCATAATTACTCAAAATTATTGATGGGAAGTTTGTAAAAACAAGTGCTAGACTAATGGAATTCCTCTATTGTGTGTCAGTTGAATTGCTTTTAATTCAGTAAATATCACGTCCTGTCATTCTATCCTTTTATCCCAATCCAAATCGTTTCAAAATTGGACTCATGAACTTGTTCACCCTTCTCCCCAGATTTGAAGCTTAGGCAGTCATTTGTGGAATCCCGGAGACATGAGAACAGCCAGTCCACAGATATCTGCCGGTACACCAACGGCCAGCAGGAGACGCCAGAGCAGCAGCACAAGCCCTCTCTGGAGGAGACGGTGGACGGGCTCCTGAAGCGACTACGGGAGAAGCGCCAGGCCCTCGGCCTCCCAGACAACATGAAGGTGAGGCCATCTGTGGACGCATTCTGTTCGGGTGGGTGGGGATTTGATTGTGTGCTTGTGCGGCCAGGGTTTGCGGTGATTAACTCAACACGCACTCTTCTGTCCACAGGAGATGACCCAAAGACAGATGGCCCTGGAGAAGATCACTCTGCAAAAATGTCTGCTGTATTTTGAAAGCTTGCACGGCCGCCCTGTAAGAGGTTTTTAGCATTTAAATACAGAAATGTTCTAGTTAATTAGGCACGGATTAGGATTATGGCATTAATATTTGTGATATTGTGACCGTAGGGCACCAAACAAGAGAGGAACCTGGTGAAACCTCTTTACGATAGATACCAGATGGTGAAACATCTCCTGTGTGCAATTCCCACTATCACAACTATAGTAAGTGTGGTTATATATACACACATACACTGCAGGTCAAAAGGTTGGTATAAATAAGATTTGTAATGTTTTTTTAAAGAAGCCTATTTTGCTCACCAAGGCTGCATTTATTTAATTATAAAATACAGTAATAACAATAGTGTTGTGAAATATTTGTGAAACTTAAAATGTTTTCTATTTTGATATTTAAAAAGCAAATTTATTCCTTATCTTCATTTCCTCCAGATTTTTTTTTTTTTTTGGAAATTGTAAACACTATCATTCAAAAGTTTGTGTTACGTAAGATATCAAATTAAATTAATACTTTTGTTCAGCAAGGATGCATTAAATTGATCAAAAGTGACAGTAAATACTTTTTTAATGTTACAAAACATTTATGTTTTAAATAGCTTTCTATTCGTCAAGGAATTTTCCATTTTCCATAAAGAAATATTAAGCAGCACAACTGTTTTCAATCATTGATAAATTATAATAATAATAATAAAGAAATGTTTCTTGGGCACCGACTCGGCATATTAGAATGATTTCCGAATGATCATGTGACTTCCATCACAGGAATAAATTACATTTCAAATATATTAAAATATTAAACAGTTTTTGTAAAAAAAATTCACTGTTTTTAATGTATTTTGGATCAATGAAATGCAGCCTTGCTGAGCATAAGTTACTTTTTTCAAAAACATTAAAATATCTTAATTATTCCAAACTTTTAACTGGTATTGTACAGTATATCAGCACAGATACAACTTCTGCTTTTTTCTCTGTGGTCCAGTTGTAATGTTTAAATACATGTAAAAATTATTTTTTCTCCCCCATCATTTTCTCGTATTTTTACACTATTATTAAGAGACTCTGTTTGTTTTGAATGTATCACAGGAAGAAGAAGAAGAGTCAGATGATGATGATTCGGTTCGGTACACACCCCCGCCCATGTGCCTCTCTGATAAGAGAGGTTGTGGGGAGGAGGAGGGAGACAGCGACACGGCTTTTGTATCTCCACTGGATGAGATCAAAACAGTGAGACAGCCAGCCATAACCATGTGCAACCTCCACGAGGCCTCCAGGTACACAGGCCTCAGTACTGAGGAACATCACACAGGTCTACACCAGTGCTTTTAAAAGAATGACAGAATATCATTCCAAACATTTGAGTAAAACATAACAGGAATATTTGGAGGTACTCTAGATACTGGAGAACTATTTCTAAAATGTAATTTACTAGCAATAGTCCTGCCAATCTGTTCACACAGGTTATTAGTGACCCTCTCTCACAAAAATCTCCCGACTTTGTCTCATCATTTAGAACAGTTTTGGTAGAATATAAATTGGGTAGAATAAAGTATTTCGTTAGAAGCATTTCTGTCAAATCTTTAACCCATGCAACAATTTAAAAGTAGTTCAATTCCGCAAGAAAACCTCAGACTTGGCAATCCTGTGGTAGATCCCTCTCTACATTCTGCAGTATATATAATGACCTGTAATTGTGTACATGCAAATGATCCTTTTAGGATGAAATATTCCTTAATAAACTGTCTTTGTCTAATTTAATGGCAGGTCCGAGTTGCTGGATTGTTTGCGTGAGACTCGAGCCGAGAAGAAAAGACGACGTAAAGCCATCAGAGAGTTCGAAGAGCAGTTCTTCAGACAGATGGGAAGGTAAAACTCAGATGCGTTATTGTGGCAATAACATATTTTAATGGTATTTTATGTTACTCTTGTCTTTATGAACATGGTCAGGAAGGAAACAGGAAAATTAAGATCAAAATAGTTCAGCATAGTTAGCGTAACGCACATCTAATCAATGATACACGAAATAATACCACCAGGAAGAAAAACAAACAATGTTTCTGTACACAATATATGAAATTGTTTTTTAAATAAAATACATTTCCATTTATCTGCTATCCACTGATGTACAAAACTGCTTCAGTAAGGCAACTCAAGGGTTAAATGTGTTTATATGGTAGTGTAATCTCACAGAGTCATCCGTTTTATGCGGTATCTTGTCTTTTTTTCTCTTTCCCTCTCCACCAAAATAATGAAGAACCGCACAAAAAGATGACCGAATCCCCATGGCCGAGGAGTACCAGGAGTACAAAAGTCTCAAAGCCAAAATACGCTTACTGGAAGTGTTGCTCAGCAAACAGGAAACCACATAGACTATCTGAGTTAAAGAGATTCTTTCTGCCTTTCAGTAATGAACCCAATGTTTGGACCAAATGGAGTTTTTACATTTGACATAATTGTGCCATAATGATGCTAAAATGCACTTTAATATAATTTCTGACCACATTGGAAGTCCTAGACTCAATGGGTTGGGCCGAACCGATCAAGGCCTTTCACATAAACGCAGTGTGCGATCTCTGTGCTGTGTACAGTGCAAGACAGATCGATACAAACCTCATTCAGATTTCAAAGGGCAAAAGGAAATCTAGAGTATTCATCTGTTTATGGAATATGGCACTTTATTTTTTTAACCAAAGTCGAATCATATGCAATTTTCACGTTCTCAATGAGGTTTCCATGATTCTCTCTGGCTAGACTGGATTTCTAGTCTGTCAAATAATGCAACGCTCTAGATAGAAAACAACTCGGAGCACTTAAAATGAAGGTTTTATGCAAATTTCAGTGAGTTCCCTAGCATATAAATACAGCAACAATGACCATAATTGTACACATTGTATGAACTAACACAAGTTAATTGTTTATTTCTCATATATTTGTCTCTCGCATGAAAAAAAGGGAGCACAAAACGAGACTTATGACCCAGAATTAAAAAGGTTCTCCCAGAAAAAAATAAGCTAAGGACTGTATTTTTAATGACCTTGTTCAAAAACATGGTAAAGTACGGTACGTGGCCATCACAGAGCACAGTTTTCCTCCTATACATAAAGAACAAATCGTGACATATTAAGCCAGTGGTTAAAATGAACACTGACTAGTCACATTGTACGCTACAAACAATACTGAAGCCCAAAGCAGGGGATATGTTCATGAAAAGCGGATGTGCGCTTTAAGTGCAATTCTGCTCGAGTAGCTACTCTGGAAACACAACAATCAATATCTTTCCTTTCCGACGTCTCTACTGCAATGAACTATTACAATCTTTGTGTAGTGTCTTTGCATGCCAACCAGCGTAAACTGTTGAATTGTGCTACAATCAGGTGTGGTTATTCTGTCATGTTATCGTCGTCCCAGACTTTATTTGCTGTACACATCCACAATGACATATGTAGCTTTTGAATGTTAGCTATAGTGCACGTAATTCTACATTGGTTTATACAGTAAATATATATAATTATCTATATATATTTGCTTCATGGTGTACCTATCCTTTTCCATCACCAAAGTCCTCTGTATTGTGCACTTCTGGTTCTGTCCATTTTCTATTCACCAGTTAAAAAATAAATATTTTTCTATCTACACGTCGTATCACATTTATTATATGTTAAATCACAGTATACTGAATGTGTTGGAATAGATAACATGAAACACTGCCGAAGAAGAGTTATGGAAGTGCTAATGTCAATGTTTGCAATCATGCTACAGATGTGTCCAATCACGGTTGAGATCTCACCTGATCATCACATTCATAATGCTTCGTAAGAATGGCTGTCGATCGACTGACTGCTGTGACTTAATGAGCAATTTGTGTTAAATTTGTGTAGACTTTGGTAAACTGTTACAATGCCACGTTCTAATGGGAGGGTCTGAAAGCCAATGGGGTTAAAGAAGCAGTTTGATTGACAGGTCAACATCCCAACACAAAAATAGGAGCACGACATATCTAACCTGACACCCTGGGTCGAGATCCATAAGCTAGTAAAAGAAAAAGAGCATTTCGTCCAAAGCTGTGAGACACATGCTGCCACACATCCATTCCCAGACAGCAACATAGTGTCGGCCCAGATCCGGCCCGCATTTGCTACGCGTTAAATCCACATGTACCAGATGTGTCCCGGATCTGGGCAGACACTATGTTGCTGTCTGGGAATGGATTATGGATACGTTTGATGGTAGGATAATGGATAAGGAGGACGGCTAAAGGAGAAGGCGATTTTTCTGTGCCGTTCAAGGCAGCAGAAGGGTCCAGTTTCATAGGTTAGCGTCCCACGCTGATGTTGCAGGTCTTGCAGCTGGGATCCTTCTTGGCGTTGACTGTGGACATACTCATGAGCTGGTGGCCGCTGATCTCAGCTACCGTGCCCAGGCTCAGGTCCACGGGATCGGTGTAGATGACCTCCAGGTTAAGGTCCTGCGCGTGGTGGAACACAAGTTGGCCATCTTCATTCTCCGAGCACGTCATAAAACGGTTGTCGCCGATATTCAGCGCTGGTAGGCGCTGCTTGCAGAACTCGTCTCCAGGTGAGCCTTTCGGCGCGACCACCAAAATGACGTAGTGATATGCCGTGTACATGCAGTAGAAGTCGGCGAAATACAGGTTTGTCTTGGGACTGAAGAGCGTCTCGGCTGGCAGCTGGAAACGGTAACGGCCGTATGGTGAGTCCTGAGGGGGTTTGCCCGTGTTGAACTCGGTATTACAGCTGAAGAAGACGCCCTCTAGCTTCCCGCTGATGGGCGAACCATGGCTGCCACTGTTGTCCTTCACGGACGGCAACATCTTGTTGTTTTGGTCCTCCCTGTAACAAGAAACTTCACTGTAAATGACAAATCACTTCTTGGTGGTGAGATCAGATGTTACATAAACCTTTTACTCCTGCCTTTTGCATTTAACTTTACTGCCAGTGACTAACAGTGCGGTCGGTTCACATTTAATGTGTTCCAGTTGCAGTCATTTCAATAGGAGTCCACACTACTGGGAATTTCATGTGAGGGCGAAAGATTTCCCCACACAGATTTTGCAACAGGTTCAATTTGGTCACGTGGATTCACCGCGACACTAGCAAAATTTCACGTCCATTGTCAACCGTCAGTAATATGACCATAACACTTAAACCATAACCACCTTAAACCAATGTGGTTGATGGAGGATACATACATTACTGTTAATTTTTTTAATGGAAACTGGCAAAGCTGGAAAGTTAATAGTAAAACTATAATTTGGCTTCACAAGACTTTAAAAAGACAAGAACATCTCATTGGCCACTTTAATGGTACTGGTATGATGTATTTCTTTTTGGCGCTTGACAGCCCCATTCACTTTTATTATGGAAAAAGAGCAGCTCGAACATTAAGCTAAACATATCCTTTTGTTCCGAAATAGGTTTCCATAACAAATAGTATTTTGTGTGAAATATCGTTTTACTGTCTTCTGATTAATACTCAGAGCTTTTTCCAGACCTGCTCTTTGTCAATGTGGCAAATAAAGCTGGAGTGATATAAACAGGTTAAACCCCTATCTGAAACATATCACTTATAATACTGATATCTAATAAACTCAAAGTAGAACCAATTGAGTTATGCATGCACCGCATCGATAGACTTTCACTCACTCATGTGAAACTGGATTTAATGACTTGCATAAAGCAAGGCAATGAATAATGTATATCTCTCTGAAGTAAGATGAAGTGTTACATTCAGAATCAGTGTTATATATAAAAAATGATTTCTGAAGGGAAAAGAAAAACCTTCCCTTTTACTACTTTTGACTCAAGTTTTGAAAAGCTCATTATAGACTTATTATATCACCTTAGATGCATCAAATTCAACAGAACAAATTGCGTTTTCTGCTGTAAAGGCTGATGTAATGGCTATTTTCATCAAATTATACTTTAGAGACAGTATTAGATTAGTACAGAAGACATTTAAATCACTGGGGTTACGTAAAAGAACATTCAAAGATAGAAAGAAAGATGATTTGCAAAGAGAGAACTGCGTTTTTAATCAAATAAAATATATCTTTTTTTTGGGGGGGATTTTGGAATTTATTATTGTGAAAAATTAATATTCATATAAAATGAAAATTCCGTCATCATTCACTCACTCTTGTCTGACTTTCTTCTGTGGAACCCAAAGGGTCGTTTTGAAGAATATATTGGCCCCTATTTTTATTAATAAAAGTGAATAGGGAATGGTCTGATACCATGAAGCCAAAAGTCTCATGAACACACATCACTGACATCAAACCTGAAGCTGTATATTTTACAGAGCTCTGGTGGAGGGGAAGATTTTCAATGAATAGCAATTTTAATTTAATTATGCTTTACAGACCTATAGTCCACTTTCATTTCAGAATTTAATCTTTTGTGTTCCACAGAAGAAAGTAAGCCAGGAAGGAAGGTTTAGAACGAAATACATGTGACTGTTTCTTTAGTAATTTAGTATTGTTACCCCGGTAGAAGCACACACCTTGCATGGTCAAAGTACTCCTTGTTCTGGTTTCGATAAAAGACTGAGAACCGCAGCATTCTGCCGGCGATGACCTCAGCTTTCTCCATCAACTGTGTGAGATGAACAGTGGAATAATCTGTAGGTACAAAAAAGAAAGATAAAGTCTATTGGAATCAATATTAACCAATAACAGCCTAAATATGTTTGTGGAGGCCATATCAACAATACTTTAAAGGTGAAGTATGTAAGATTTAAAAAAAATACATTCTCTTAACCCATTTTATTATTCATTGACTAATATTAGTATGCCATTCATGGGGTTATCTCCCCCAAATGTGTAAACATCGAGCTCCTCAGGCACCATCTAAACACTGAGGGCGTTCTGCTTAGATCTGTGCTTTCCTCCATGTCGTAACAGTAAACCTGTCTCTGTTCTCTCGCTAGATTTAGGCGTGCTGTATTCAGATTGCACTCTGATGAGGCTGGCGGAAAAATTGTGCTTCCAGAAATCGTGCATGCTCACATGCCAGGCCAGTAGTTGGCGATGTCACATGGTAAAGAATCCCTACGCACCTATAGACTGAACACGTAATATGCATTCTCATGGCGTCACAGATTTCAGGCACCATATTCGCATTTTTGTAGTTTACAAAATAGTTAATTTTCGGGGGTTTCTCCCTGACAACCGACGTTAACCGATCATTAACTATTAACTGACAAAATTATGTTCAATTAAAGCTACAGTCTGTAGTTTTCCCTCTTTGTCGCCATCTCTGTTTGAAATCTGCAATTGCAGTTATTCGCAGAATTATCAACTTTACGTGGGTTGTGCCACGGCACGGCACAGCGCGGATGAATCCAATGTTTTGAGGAGAATGTGCGGCTGTCAGTCACCGCGCCGGTGTGGATACTGGCATTCGGAATCACGGATTCTTCTGTTTGGAAGTATAACCAACATAATCATTTTCAACGGAAAATGTCATCTGAACAAGTAGAGCCCCTTCTAGAGATTCCGGAAAATACACGGATAATGTGTCCCAGGATTTGTCCCGGGATCGTTTGATTTTGGTTAATTTACACTGCCAGTGATTTTCCGGAATATGTGAGTGCGTTCACACACATCCCATAAAGACACGTGACGTCAGGATGTGTTGTAGAAAGGCTAGTCTAATATTCCGCTACCGCTCTTTCCATTGTAGTCGTGCACTTACTTGGTGGATTGTTTTACGCAGCGTCTTAAGTTTACTAATGATTTGCACTTTCGATCTCGAGAAACCACACTCGAGCATTTTTTTCAGGATTCGGTCGTACACGCATCTCGTTCCGCAAAGCTGGCGAACGATCTCGGCTTCAGCACGGATAATAAGGAGCTCCCTGGTCCCTGCTTCATTCTATTTTGCAGACATTTTTTTTGTTCTTTCTTTGTTGATGACGAATTTGAACATCTGCCATTGACATGACATGTTAATGAACTCCTAAGCACAAAGACAATGACAGCGTAGCTACGCACAACACGTTTGAAAACGGCCTTTGCATTTTACCGCGCAGCGTTGGTCAATCTATCAATTGGAGTAACAAATCAACAATCAACAAGCTATATCACGTTAATGTGCTGTTCATTTCTCTCTCTCTGTTGGCTGTTAGGGTCACCACAGAGGAATTATCTGCACCGCCATTTGCCAGAGGTTGTATTCCTGGATGTATTGTGCTGTCCCATTATTTATTTAATGTTGCATTCAATATAACAAATTATTACCCAGACAGCAACATAGTGTTGGGCCAGATCCGGCCAGAATCCGCATGTACCATACGTGGGCTGGACCTGGCCCGACACTACTGCTGTCTGGGTAGCTTTTCATCAACTCATGAAACCCCATTTGGGAAACCGTGCTTTAATGTGCATCTCACCGGCTGTACAGAATTCATTGATCTCGCTCCACTCCGACACGGCGTAGTCTCCATCGCCCTGTTTGGATGCGGTCTGAACGGCCACGGTGTACTCAGTGCGTGGACTCAGAAACCAGTGTCCTCGCACTGTCATGGGCAGAGGAACTGCTTTCGCTACCAGTTTAGTTGGGACGTCCTAGAGAAGACAGATAATGAACGAGACTGGACAGTCATGTACTTGCAGTTCTCTGTTTTGCAAACACATCAGCTTTTGCATACAACAGGCCAGGCTGTGAAGGCACACGTAAATATAGTGTTTGTAGACACGCACCTTGTGTTTGAACTTGTTAGCATTCTTGTTTTCTTTCTTGTTGAGGTCGATGAAGTAGTGTGTGATGCGTTCCTTGGACCGGGAGTCCGTATCCCAGCAGATCTTAAAGGAGTCGCATGTGATGTTGCTGATTTTGATGTTCTGGGGAACTGGAAGTTCCTCCATCTCGGCAATGCCACTGTCCAGGGACTTATTTCCTGAGAGACACAACAAGACAGACAGAGATGTTGGTCAACCTTATTTGGTCAACCTGAAAGTGGAGAAAATGATCTTTCAGCATATACACATTTGAAACAAAAATATTGGTGACTCATCTTGCATTCAGGGGTGTATGCTAATTTCTGTACAATCAAATGCTCAAATGATACCACCTTCCTCTGGCTACACTGTAAAACACAACTAGCAATATTTTAAGATTTACAGATTGACCTTGAAATTACATAAAAACTTTTATTAAGTCAAATAATGTAAATATATAAAATGACTTAAATCTTCTTCTTTTTTTACCTTCATAAAATACTGACACAACCACTTTAAAATACAGATGGCAAAGAGAAAGCCATGTGACAAATCTAAATCCATCACAAGAAACATTTCTATAAGCTGAGGTACTAATCATAGTCTATATAGTGTAATGCTCACAAATGCAAAACACCATCATGGTAACTCACATGACTCTAAATTAAATTATGTTAAAAACACAAGTAGAATACAACCCTAATGTAGCTACATAACTGATTATTTAAATGAAAAACATTCAATGTGAAATGTCACACAGAGAATTCTGGGAATGTCAATTTGTTTTTTCACTGTATGAATTATAAAATGTCTTTTTCAAAGCAACATTTTTACATTAATAGTATTTTACAGTAAGATTACATGAAATGTCCAATTCAATCTATTCGTGTAAAGGAACTTACTGTTAACCAATTAGCAGGTTTTTACTGTAGCATTTTTACAGTCGTTTACTGTTAAAACTATGATAATTGTTTTCCACAGGTGAAGTATGAGGCATTGTTGATGTAGACACAGAAAGAAAACAGTGCTTATAAAGTCATAGAGTATTGAAGAGATTCAATATTTGGAATAAAGTTGTATGAAATGTGTGATTCTAGCAGTGACTACAGATTAATGTACAGCAAAGTTCAAAAATGTTAACACTAAGATATTTCAAGAGGAAATTCCCAGTCCGACCTTTATCCAGGTCAATACTGAACTTTACCGCACTAATATCAAACACTGCCACTATTGACTTGCAGGATGTGCCGCAGGGCAAAGCGGCCAAGGGCTTTTTCAGACAACTGGGTTATTTCATCCATGATCAGAGTTGATGGAAGTGCAATGGAAGGATGATTCAGTAGGTGTGAAACTATCTATTTGGTTGCTAGGTGGTTAATGAAAAAAAGAGCCCAATTTAAATTCTGCATTTGGCTCTGGTCTCTCCTTCAATGTAGCAATTTATCTGATTTATTGTCTGCCACATACAAAAAAGTAAAGTCTGATCACTGACGCTTAGGATTAAGGAAGTACGTTTTTTGTTGTTTTGATTTGTTTAATCATCAACTGCTTGACTGGATTTGCAATTGTTCCGGTTGATTCATGCTTTCAAATTTAGTAGACTACAAATTGCAATCATCTTTTCATGTGTTGCTTTTAATAATGTAATCAACACACTGCACTATCAAGCCCACCTCAAATCATTTCTCTTTCAGCTCTGAAATAAATCAGAAGAAAACACACTCATCACTGAGACCTGTAGAAGATCGAATCAGCGAAACAGCTTGCAGCCCTAAATGAAAACTAGCATGACTAGCATTCAGTCTAAAGCCTCTTCAGTCCACAGATGGGGAAAATTACCAACAAACAATGTCATGATTGAAACATGTTAATTACGTAACCCAGTTTCCAGGTGTAAATACACATTAGTGCACACACTGTTAAATAAAGTGCAAACCAATAATATATATAACATCTATGTATATTGAATATTATGCTGACATTTTGCAAGATAAAAGCAAGCACAGATTTACTGTTTACTGCATGTTAAATGACGAACTAGCAACTTAATCTGCTAAAATATTAATAAAATAATTAATAATGTATGTTTAATACCATTTTCATATTTCACTTGAAATTGTTCGTATCCTAAAATAAATATCGGACATTTCAGAACTGTTACACCCTTTAATGACAAATTTACATAGATGTCTCTGGCACAAATATGTGTTTATAAAATATATAAATAAACATAACTATCACAAATTACTAGAGATAATTTTGTGTTTGATTCCTATAAATGATCTCCCTACCAATCTATGAACACATAAAAACACACAGAAGGTGACCTGACAGTATATGTTACCAGCATACATCAAGAAAAATAATTTTCTTGATGACATTTTTAAAACCATTAGGCACAAAACAATGCTTTTGTTATGTGAACCATTAGAGTTGTTTGATAAACTGATACCTAACATCAGATTCATTTAGCATTGAAATGACTTTAGACATAACAAATGTCTGCATCCCCCCCTTAATTTTTGATTTTGAATGATTTTAGCTTGTCCAACCGACAAAGTTCTTCTAATCTCAACCCCCGACAATTAAAGCACAACAATATCATAATTTTGTTATAATATATTACATTTATGTTGTAGTACAATTATTTACCCAATACTTATCAAATAAATTATTATTTTTAAGTCCCACATTTTTGCATTTAATCCTGTTACTGGATGATTTTTTTCGATTACAATAATTAACCAGGCAATCACATTTAAGGCAATCAATTGCCTCACATTTTTTAAGTTAAGTTAAGTAAGCAGAACTAGCAGATTTGTATTTTGTACTTAAACATTTCAAGTAAAGAACAATTCAAATGTATGAGTACACTAACTCATACAATTAATTTAAAACTTTCATGTAATCTCAATGTGAACACTTTTATTAATATTAATTTATATGGTAATAACTTAGTTAGCTTTAACAAGCGAATCTGCTAACATACTAATTTGCTAACATATTAGCAATAGTATGTTGAACAGAAGCACTTGCTGTATGAGCGCAACAATAGAAAGGTATTATTTGCTGTTAAATCAAGATGCATGCACCACTTGTCACCATGGTAACTATCCTAAAACCAACATTAACAGAAATTCTTCTAAATTAGCATAACAAAACATTACTCACAACTAAATCTCCCACTTAACATTAATCTTGCACAAAAAAAACATCATATTACACTTAATTTGAGCATTACTCTCCCTTTCGAGTGCCATCGGCAAAGCATGCTGGGAAATCGACATCCCAGCCGTTTCAGTTAAACTTAAGTTCGTCTAAATGAAAAGAAATAATTTCATAAATCTCAAAACAACGAAACAGTTCCGTTTACTTAAAATATATCAGTTCTGTGAACTTGAAAGAAAAAGAAAGTGCTAAATACACATAAAAGTTAATTTGACGTGTTTGTCGTACTCAAACCAATTAATTATTTTGAGCGTTAGGGTTTTACAGGGAAGTTACATCATTTGGACTCTTTCTAAAGAATGGTAAAAACTCTCTGTTGACTGTATTCAGCAAGGTCAACATTCAACCCTGTTTCCACACTAAGATAAAATGATCAAACAATTATGTACGTTTCATGTAAGTAGTTTTATGGAAATACAAGTCAATTGCTAATAACTTAATGAATAATAAATTCAGTAACAGGGTTGCAAAAAAAATTTGACTTTGACATTTTCCTGAATGTTCAGCGCATTCTTTCACTGACCAATGAAAACATTGTTTTGCCCTTTTCTAGGACCTAACATTTTGTCTGGTACAGTAAACTAGACGTATGAATTGAGGAGGTTTAGCTATTCAAACACTAACCCTAAACCCTGGCGCCAAGGTGGCCCTGTTCATTCACTCCAGGTCTTTACCGAGACGCGAATGAATGAACTTAAAAGAAAGAGAGAGAAAAAGACAGAGAATGCCTGTGGGAGCAGTGCGCAGACACATTACCTGCCCAGTCAGCTAAAACCGGTGTGCAGACACACAGCGCAGAAAGAGAGATGAAGGCACCATAAGGGAGACGTCCTCCTGTGTCTCTTCAGATGGAGCGTTATGGATGAGCGAGCTTTTCTCAACCACCAGAGAGCTTCTGAATGAATGATTCATAGGCAGACCCTTATAGTGTAGCTCCCAGCGCTGAATCATTTCTCGTTTTATCTCTCGCCTGCACTATGCGTTCTCCATACAAAAAGACTGAAGATAACAAGAGCTCGCCCACGTTAGGGAGGAGCGCTCCGACACCCGCTACTGTCTCACTGCGACAGTATTATCTCAGCTGAGAATTACTCGTGGAGCACTAAGATGCTTTCAACTACAAAACAAAAGGCAAAAACTTGGTATACTTGTTGGTTTCATTTCACAAGGAATTTACAATTCCGACTCACAACCAGAGGGTCTGAGAGACAAGAGAATAAGGTTTATTGGTTTGTTCATTTTCCAGTATAGTCTAGCTGTGAGATGTTACTGTAGAGCTCTCTTCACACACCCACACAGCTACAGTAACACAATAAAGTCATGTATATTCATTAACACATTAAACTCTCACCAAAACATTAAACCACAAACTTCAAAGGAATATATACCATGTACTTAAAGGGATAGTTCACCCAAAAATGACATTTCTGTCATTACAGTTTTTCTCGATTGCTTAAACACTATAACCAGGCTTTTGAACTAAAATTTCAAAACCATAATGCCATTTATCAAAAACCACACCCATTTCACTAAACTATAAACACTATTCAGTTAGCAGCCATATCACCCTGTAGCCCAAGACTGGTTGCCCACTGAAGCTAAGCAGGGCTGAGCCTGGTTAGTACTTGGATGGGAGACCTCCTGAGAAAACCAGGTTGCTGCTGGAAGAGGTGTTAGTGAGGCCAGCAGGGGGCGCTCACCCTGTGGTCTGTGTGGGTCCTAACGCCCCAGTGTAGTGATGGGGGCACTATACTGTCAAAGAGCGCCGTCCTTCGGATGAGACGTTAAACCGAGGTCCTGACTCTCTGTGGTCATTAAAAATCCCAGGATGTCTTTCGAAAGAGTAGGGGTGTAACCCCGGCATCCTGGCCAAATTTGCCCAGTGGCCTCTGTCCATCATGGCCCTCCTAATTATCCTCCTATATATATACTAATTGGCTTCATCACTGTCTCCTCTCCACCAGTAAGCTGGTGTGTGGTGGGCGTTCTGGCGCAATATGGCTGCCGTCGCATCATCCAGGTGGATGAAGCACATTGGGTGGTGGTTGAGGAGATTCCCCCCTTCTATGTAAAGCGCTTTGAGTGTCCAGAAAAGCGCTATATAAATGCAATGAATTATTATTCCCTGGTTTGGCACATGAGTCAGATTTGTTGAACTGTCACTGCAAAACTCTACACACAAATCTCTTCATTTCTCATTGCCTAGACCATGAGGTCATTTAGAAAGCACTAGTTTTCAATATTGTTCACTCAAGTCAGCACAGCTTCAGCTCAGTTAGCACACAATTGCCCAGGTGGAAACACTAAGAGTCAAAAATTAACACACATCTATCAGATCCTTCAATAGATAGATAAAAGGGCCCGAATCAATTTATTGAGTTTTGGAACAATGGATCCAGAAAGACATGAAGAAAGAAGTCGAGGAGGGATAGGAGCAAGGAGGAGGAGCAAGAGCAAGGTCAAGAAGACAAGCAGTCTCGATGAAATTCAAGCCACTTTTGACAATGTCTTTGTCAATTGTATGATTATGAGGGAGTCTGGGCAACGAGTACAGACAAATTTGAGTCGCTTCACCGTCGCCTCCATCATCAGAAGCTTCAGGGAGGTGTGCTGGCAAACAAAATTATATCACTGAATAAGAGGCAAACATTTCCTATTGTCTTTGATGAGGTTTATTTTCTTGCAAGAAAAGGTCAGCAGTCGTACAGTCACACAGAGTGTCTGCAGAGTGTGACAGTGAAGCATCCCTCTCTCCTTTATAGTCTTGACTCCCCCAGAATGTTATCTTTCTAGGCATTTCAACCATACGTGGAACTCTTAGACTTGTTCATTATTGTTTCCTTGATTGGAGGCCCTCCTGTCACGTACCAACACTCTTTACCATTCCAGTACAATTCCATATTAGAATAAGGTTTGTGTGTGCTCTTTTACTGTCATATGATGCTCACACACATCTTCCGTAAGTAAATATAAAAACAATTTAGAGGAGAGAGTAAAAAAAAAAAGTAAAAAAAAAAAAGACTAAAACAGGAAAAACAAAAAGGTTTGGGTTTTTTTGTGTGAGTGTTGTACTGTGTAGTACATGGATGTATCAAAAATGTGCCAATGTATCCATTGGTTGTGTCTTTTGTGTTCATCAAGTGAAAAGGTTTGTGAGGGGGGAAC
>JARPMJ010009427.1:0-27137 GCA_033366665.1 Phoxinus dragarum
TATCTTATTTTCCACAGCAAGATACACACACGTTCTCAAATAGGTTAATATCTGAATGAAGGTCAGTGTGTCTGTTTTCACACTTAAAGATCGTCTGTTTTGTTCTGAAACAGGGACTTAATTTGTTACAATGTTGCATTTTCTTCTTGGTCCGGTTCGCTTTCACAAGGCAATATTTCAAAGCGTACCAAAATGTCACATGTGAGTACAACGGTCCTCTTATTGGTCAGCGTTTCTTCTGCATCATCGTCAAGATGATTGACAAGTTCGCTCCACAAGCTTATTGTGGCTTTATTTGTAATGGTCGAGACACACACAAACACTATATGTAGTGTAGCCTACTGTAGTGCCTATATGAATGTAGCCGTCATTTCTGCGGTTAAATTATATACTACATTTATATTAATAGTGCAGCAAATTCAAACGCGTTCTCTCTGGATCTCCTAGCGCTGTCTAGAGATGAACTGTGTAAAGACTCACGCAAACACTGTATATGAATGTTATAATGCAGTTAGAGCAGGAATCAAGGCTTCTTCAGGAGGGCATTTATAGCACTGAAGCGCAATTACACAACATCTTTAACGATGAGGAGCAGCTCTTTTGGTTTTCAACTGTGATAACTGATGTGCTCACTCAGAATCAGACACTTTTACTACTTACATAGCACAATTTCCATTATGAATTATAATACGATTTGGTTCGTTGGTCCATTTGGTCGCATTACTTTCACACCTCAAGCGAACCGCCCCAGAGTCTCGGAGCGATTGCTTTGGTCTGGATCCGAGCACGCTTGCCGTGTTCACATATGCCTAAACTAACCGAACCAAGGGAGAAAACGCACCAGGTTCCCGAAACAAACGCTCAGGTGTGAAAACACCCGTAGAAAATATTAGGCCTATTTGTAAAGCTTCTTTGTAAAGTGTAGTCAGGAAAAATTAGAAAGTCAGAAAAATCATCAAATCAAAAATCTATAGTGTTAATATTATAATGATTTCTGAATGGACAACAGGAATGAATCACAAACATCTCACAGTGTTCATCCTGAGCAGAAGATCGAATGCCTTGCTGAATGCAAACATATAGTTCTGTTCACAAAAAGCAGTTCACATGGTCGATCTAGTTGCTACTGTGTCTGTGTGCCACAAACAAAAGATTTGATGTGCATGACTACCCTTGATGCTGTCATTACTCATAAGCACTGACTGTATATTAACCTGTATTTAACCAAATTAAAAACCTTTTCCTTTTACTGTTCTTAAATTGTGCAGTGTGCAGATGTTTGTTGCACGAGCATAAAGATGTTTCATGCTGTATTAATAATTATACTATTTATATTTGTTTAATAATATTTATAATTAGCTTATTTTTAAGTTAGCTTTGTGTAAATATATGGCTAACTGTTCAGAATGATACACGGTTTGTTCTTGAGTCTAAAGCTAAAAAGCACAAGATCAGTGTTAAATCACAATTAAATATTTCTGTATTAATGGTGTTTCTTTTGTAATGCTGTTTAATATTGAATATCTGTAATACCATCATGATGATGAAGGCACGTCATATACAAAGACACAAACATGTTGCAGAGATTACACTATCATATCTGCAATAACTGTGTCAGAGTTTGAGTTTTACAGACACACAGATGCAGTTTACAGTAGGGGAGTATCTGCCATTCATCCGTTATTGTCAAGGTGGGGGAAGTCGTTTTTGAAATATGCTGTTGGCCAGTGTTGATATTTGAAATCAACTCACACAAACACACCCCTTCTTCATTGCTCCGCCTCCAAAACTCAGCCTCCAATCATAACCACCCTACTCCGAGTCGGTCTCGAACCACGATCCGCCTGCAAGCGAGTCGAGTGCACTAACTAGGGCTGCACCATTAATCTCAATTTCCATTTAATCGCACTAAAACCGATTTGGCTTATCACGATTTTGAAATTGCAACGGCTGCGATTATTTTTTTATTCTGCTGCAAGGCATATTTGGTGTGTGAGAGCGCTCTCTGGTGTTCAGATGTATATGTGGTGTGTGTGGGTGTGTGGATGTGCGGCCTCTGGTGTTCAGATGTATATGTGGCGTGTGTGTGTGTGTGTGTGTGTGTGTGTGTGTCTGTCTGAGCGCCCTCTGGTGTTCAGATGGAGCAGGATTTACAAATGATCAGCCGCTGCATGACAAACTGCACCTAAAATAATCGCAGCCTTTGCCAGATCGAGTGCGGATTTGTTGCGATTAATTGTGCAGCCCTCGCACTAACAATAACTCTATACACCGCATTATCTAGCGGTTGCCAAGGCAAGCGTTTCTAATATTAACACGGGTCCTAAAGCTCTTGCCCAGACATAACCCTTCATTTTACAGTGATTTCTTCTGAGCTTTTCTCTTTTGTACTGTGTCTCATCTCTATTTCTGCAGTCTTTCCTCAAATCTCCCTCTTGATCGTTCTCACTCCTCCACCGTCATACGCCCCTAATGCTGATTGGCTAAACGATTGTTATTGTGTCGGACCGACTAACATCCAAACAGCATATTTCAAAAACAACTTACCCCACCTTTAAAGGGAACCAGACTTTTATGTTTTCATATTATATGAACTGTGTGTGATACTTACCCTTGCCAGTTTCTAGTTGAAAACTTCCTGAAGCAATAGCAAATCACACAAGCAACTGCAGACACCAGCACCAGCAGAACACCAAGAACAACAATAACAGGAACATGCCATGTTACATCATCTGTAATGATATAGAGAATGTTAGTAATGTAAATGTGTCTTATATATCAAACATTATAAACATCAGTGTAGATCTGATACTGTAATGATAAAGACATTAGTGTGAATGTGTCTGATCTATAACACACACTATAAACATCAGCACTATATAACCTGAGTGTAGATGGTTTACAAGGATAAAAAGCTTTACTAATAAATTATTAGGAAATAGATAATGCTTAAGGGATTGTTAGTTAAAATATATTCAAATAGCTATGAGATAACATGCTTGTTAATTTTTAAATAAATGTATGATTGCATGATGATTAACATCATTATTATTAATCATTAAATATTAATATTTTTCTTACACAAACGTTTCGCTTCAGAAGGCCTTTATTAACCCCCTGAGCAACTTGTGTTTTTTGGTTTGGCCTTTTCTATCTCCCTAAGTTTATTATTTTAACTCCCTAAGAGTTGCTGCTTAAATTAACTCCTCCTCATATTTTAATACCCAAGTGTGTTTGTGTATGCCTGGAGCATGCAGTGGGAGGTGTGACTCTGAGAGACTGTGTTTAGTCTAGAAGTTAGAGATGCTCTATTATATAAACCCCTCTTTCTTATGTGGGTCCTTCAGGAAACTGCGGTGATTCAAAACAAATACCATTAAAATCCATTTTGTATTCTTCTCTTTATAGATTCCTGTTTCTACAATAAACCATAGTGTGATAATTAGTGAAATGGATTTTACCAGTAATTGAAATAAAAATCTAAATTAATTGAATATGTTGTTTTAGTAGTTAGTAATAATAGTTATTACTAATAAACTTAGTTCCTTTAAAAATATCTTGAAATATAATTTTGCGATTTTTTTTTTTTAAGTAAACATCATATTACAACACAAAAATGGTTCACACAGTGCTGATGTAAATACATATATATATATTTAAAACACTTGATATACTCACCACAGACAGACAGAACGAATTTCCTGAATATGAGGTGTCTGACGCTGGTGATATCGAGGTGATAGAGTCCAGAGTCACAGGTTGTGGTGTGTGTGATGGTCAGAGATCCAGTTTGTTTGTCCAGCTTCAGTCTGCCTCTGAATCTCCCATCAGGAACATCATCATATATGGAGGAGATTCCAGACGTTTTATTGATTTCTGCCAAGATGTTAATATGGTCTTCATGTTCAAATCTCCATTGTACCAGATCATCTCCGTCTAACTCAGTAACACCAGATTCTAGAGTGACAGTAACTCCCGCCTTCGCTGACATTCTGTTCAGTATGTCTGTCTCAGGATAAAACATACAAGAATACAATTCATGAGAACAGTCACAGAGAACCATCATAATAAATCCTATACAATTATATTTTATTTTGCACCAAATGTCTTGAGAACTTTGGTCACCAATGAATACTAAAGTAACAGTTTCAGATATGATGTTTTTGTGTAAACATAAAATTATGTAAATTCTTTCCAGTGCTGATTTGAATATAAACATGATTACATTTAAATACTAAAGTGACTCACCGGTAACAGTAACATTGAATGCCTTGTGTATGGTGTATGTGCTCCTCTTGACATCAACTTCATAAAGTCCAGAGGTTTTCAATGTGATGTCACTGATAATGAGGTTTCCAGTCTGATCATTCACGTGCAGTCTGCGTCTGAATATCCCATCAGCAATACCATCATTTATAGAGAAGAACGGTTCTTCTTTTTTCATTTTAGCAATAACATATGTCTCATTAAACCTCCACAGTATCTCATCATCTTTCAGCATTTCAGTATCGGTGTGTAGAACAACAGAATCTCCCTCCATCACTCCCACAACCGTCACTCCATTAAAACTAGGATCCTCGACAGCTGAAGAACAAACCAGAAGAGTTTCTCTGTCAGTGATCACAGTTAACTTTTACAGTTACTTTTAAGATTTACAGAAAATTACAGAGTCTTGTGTAATAAACATCATGTGACTTTCTGCAGGCTAAATTTGATTTATTCAGTGATTTTTGTTTTGTTTTTTGTTTTATCTGGTTCAAAGCAGACGGAGAAAGCACACACATACTTATGTTCATCAAAGCAGCATTTAATAATATTAAAGGTTAAATCTACAAAAAAACGAATTAAAAACATTTTAAAAGCTAAAATTTGCATTATCCCCTGTGCTGGCAAAGCCCAGACAATTTTTTCAATATATATATTTTTTTACTTGCTTAAGTCTTAAGTATACTTGTTAGTCAAACCTTACAAAATGAAAGCAAACTCAATGGAACTAGTCTGAGAAACAGACCCTCACTAGTGCTCAGTAGCTTCACTGAACAGGACACTAAACCACTTCATCTCCATCAGTGAAGAGAGACTGCGAGACGCTGCTGTTGAATGAATCTGAGTTTGAGATGTTCTGGAAACACTAACATCATGTCCTAACCAGACAGTCTGAGATAAGTTACCCTTCAGGCCAGTAACACTTATGGGATTTACTGCAGAAAATACATAGTCAACATTTGAAGTTGTTCAAAAAAAGATTAATCAAAGTTGTCCTAAAGTATTGTTCAAAATTCATGTTTAACTTTAATGAAAGGTTTTGATCTGTGATGGATTTTTTTATTAATCATAACTAACAGTTATTTTTCTTGCAGGAATGACATTCATATGCTTTTGAATCCTAAATGTTTCCAAACCTTTTAGTATAAACTCATGACTTTGTGTGTGTTAGTGAATCATGACTGGATAAAAGGGGAAATGAAACTAGACGGACATCTACGTACATTTATAAACTCGTGATTAAAAAACAAAGTGAAGCAATCAAGAAAACAGAGTTTGCTTCTACCTAGTAACAGAAGGGTTTGCATATGAAGAACCAATCAAATTGTAGGGAAATTATGTAATGTATAATGTCACTTTTGCCATGCTCCTATTCTTTAAAACTGTTGTATTCTTTTTGCTGGCGGGATTCTCTCTGAAATTGGTCTGAGATCCTCCGGCCGTGATTAAAGCTTATTTAAAGGCATTGTCTGGAGTCTGTCTAGTTCTTGCTGCGCAGCAAGTTAGTTAGGGGAACAAGTTACAGGTTACAGATTAGTGAGACACTAAAGACCTTGTTTCCCGAGTGATAGTGTCGAAAGGGGGCAAGACGTCGTTCGACTCTTTGTGAGACTCTTAGGTGGGTCATGTAACTATAATTCTTGGGCATTTTATTTTAAGCGGTAAGAATAGCTACTCTTAGGCATCAACCCGCGCGTTCAGAGGTGAACTCAACAGAGTATAATATGTTCAGGTGTCAGGGACACATGGGACTTAGGACACAACCTAAGTCAGGTGTGTAGGGACAACGCAGTCCTGAAGTGTCAGTCAACTAGTCTCTCCCCTGTGAAGGCCTCCTTCCCTTTACCTCTATACAGATAAAATGTTGTCGGGATAATTCTGGTTCGCGTGGCTACGCAGACGCGACAATTTCTGAATTATAAATTTTTAAGGCCTAACAAGTAGTTTGTTGAGGGTTGATTTGTGAAGGACTACACGCCTGCACACATATATATTCAAACGCGCATTTCCATTTACATGTGTGCATTTGACTTACATTGCATTCCGGGGTGCACATTTGCATTCTTGTCGGTTCTTGCTTTCCCTGGGAGTCGAGCCCATGACCTTGGCATTGCGGGCGCTGGCGCTCTACTGTTTGAGCTACAGGAAAGCTTCCTATCGACCGAACATGTGATGCGCATTTGCGCAACGTCTGTGTTTTCGCAGGTTTGCGTTTTTGAGGTTTGCGCAGAGAAAACGGATAATCGTTTGCACCTTCGAACCTATTTCGGGGAGTGCGTTCTCGAGACACCAGGCGCTTTTTTGTACGGGTGGGCATCCGGAGCGCGTTAAGGGTTTTCTGTTGGAACGGTGTCGTGTTGGCGGGCCCCGAGTTAATGACTAATGATTTTCGCAAACTTCACTGTTACGCTAATTTCTATTATCACTGTAAAACTGCTTTGAAACAATCCATACTGTTAAAAGCGCTATATAAATGAAGGTGACTTGACATGACCTGACTACAGATCCACTTCAAATGCTGACTACTGTATGAAACCTCATCTGAATGTGTCATGAACCAACATTCTTCTTTGAATAAGTCATGTATCAGTATCTTTTTTTGCACATGTATATTTCACTTGAAGGAGACATGATGAAATATGTGCTTCTTGTTCATGTTTAGAGCTCTGGAGTATATGAAATATGTCCTTAAAGGAGTAGTTCACTACAGAATAAAAATTTCCTGATAATTTACTCATCCATCATCCTAGATATTCATGTCTTTCTTTCTTCAGTTGAACAGAAATTAAGGTTTTTGAGGAAAACATTCCAGGATTTTTCTCCACAGTGACCTCAATGGGGTCCAATGGGTTGAAGGTTCAAATGTCAGTTTCAGTGCAGCTTCAAAGTCTCGACACGATCCCAGCCGAGGAATAAGTGTTTTGTCTATAGCGAAACGATCGGTCATAAAAAAAAAAAAATTAAAAAAAAATTAAAAAAAAAGAACATTTATACTTTTTAACCCCAAATGCTTCATACGGCGGTATATTTATTTCACTTCTGCCCCGTGATGTCCTACAAACAATGTTCATATTGAAGGCTATGAAAACAAATATAGTTAATGTAACCATGTAGGCTCTAGTATATTATGTGAACAAAAGCTTAAAATCACTTTATTCTGTTACTCTCCTGACGCAGATTTGCCGTAACAATGGATGCAACATAATCTACTACAATCAATCATTTCATTCAGAGTAATTCAGATTAAATCCAAATGTAAGAATTCATTAATAGACAGGTAAATGTATCATGCCAATTACAGAATCAATTTAAATATAATCAATACAAAATATCAAATTTACTCTGAAGGAAAGAGTAAAAGATGCATACCTGACATTAGAAAAATCAGAAAAATTAGAAATTAGAAAAAACATTTTTCTTTAAATACACAGACCAAATTCAGAAATGTCAACTTTATGCAAATGAGAATTTGATTTGATTTTAGATTTAAAAAGATATGTTTGTGAGTCTTTGGTGTATTTTGGGATTAATTATAGTTAGAAATCTGACATTTTAGACAAAATATTTTTTTTCTTGTTTAATAATAAGATCTCTGTTTGCACATTAAACTGCATCTGAGATTTCATACAATTTGGACTCCTGTAACTACTGACTGATTATTCAGAAATCTGCTACATCAGATTCAACTCTATTGTCAATGAACAGAGTGCGGCAGAGCCAAGGAAATACATTATTAGTTATGTATATTGGAAAAATTAAAGATCAGAAGACCTCTAGACCTACCGGTACTCGTCTAAATTCATCTTAACAATACAAAATTTCCCACTGCTGTTTTGAGAAGAAAATCATTTAAATTACATATTTTAATTGTCTTTTTAAGAAATCAAAGTCCAACTGGTGACTTTACTAATATCATGATTTTACCATAGAATTAAAATTAATATGAAATCTGTTGTTTTTCCTTATTTCCTTATAATAAAGCAGCAATTGTATTGAATATTAAATGGTCTGTTTGTCAGTTTTCTTGTCAGATTATGACAAATATTTTATTCATAAATAAACAGAAGAATTCAGAAATTCTTTGTATAAACACAGTTTGCCAGTAACATTTTATATCTGTAACAAAACATTGTGGAGAATTTAAATTGTGTATAGAGTGTTATGTAAATAGAAATTGTTAAATTAAAAAACTGTGAGACACTCACCAGTGACACTGAATGTCTTCTCTGAGGAGCCTCTGGAACTGGTGATCTTTAGTAAATATTCTCCAGAGTCAGTGGTTTTGATGTTTGTGATCTTGAGATCTCCAGTCTGATTGTCCAGCTGCAGTCTGTCTCTGAATGCCCCTTCAGTACTGGAGACACCATTGATTCTAGCAATGCGATTTCCATTTAACCTCCATACTATCACATCATCTTTCAGTATTTCAGTAACATCAGTGTGTAAAGTGACAGACTTTCCCTCAATGACTGACACTGTCTCTGCTTTCTCTGCATCAGCAAACACACCTGGAGAACAAACAGAAACAGTCAGTCAGAAATTAAACATACAAAATACTCCGGAATCATGAGTCTTGTCAACTGATCAGTGGCACTAATAAATCTCGCATGATTTTCTGCAGTCTGCATTAAATTTGAGTCTACACTGTTCTGTTTATGTACACACACACACACACACACACACACCTATATACATATATATGCAAAATAAATATAATAATGACAATAAATTATTTAGTATGTGGCAACAACAACGGATAAATATTTGCATTTGAGGAACCCAAACTTATAATTCACTCTTAAGAAGCCCACCGGCAACTATAGTTGCCACAGTGTAGTTGTCATATTCCTTTTGTAAGTATTTTTCTAAATGTTATCCATGTTTTATGTCTCAATGACATACAAGCAAACAACCAAATAAAGGATTTCATGAGGAAAAAAAACATCTCATTAAAACAGCTTTATTTTACATTCGGCTACATTATACAGTATGTGTGCATTCATTTAGAGAAAACACATTAGGCAAGCAGAACGCAAGTATGACGCGATGACGTTATGAATAGCCTATACTAATAAATGTATGACGTCATCTAGCGACATTTTAGGGAAGGTGTTAGCTACTTTCAAATAGCTTTCCAAATATTAAATATAAAAATAAATCTCTTTTTTTAGATAATTGGTTTGATAAAAAAATACTTTTAGTGAGTCAACTTTTAGATGAAAGGGGTGTCTTGCTCTCTTATGAACACTTTATGCAAAAATTCTCTTTTCCAGTCCCCCCAAGAGAGTATGCCATTGTTTTTGGTGCAATTCCTGATAGTGTGATACCTTTGGTCAAACCTGGCCCTAATGGTCCTTTAGTCTCTCCACTTATTTTTGACAGCACTAATATATTTGTTGATCAATGTCCTCTCAGCAGCTTGTCAAACAAGAAAATTCGCTCAATTCTAAGCAGAGATCAGATATCTTTGCCTGCTTGTGTAAGCTTTTGGAATAACAAATTTGATGATATAGTATGGGAAGATTTCTGGTTTCTTCAGCGAAATTTTTTTTAACTAATAAAGTGGTTGAAGTCTGTCAAAATTATTCACAATTGCTACCCAGTTAATTATACATTTGCAAAATTTAATAATAGTATTTCCCCTTTGTGCTCATTCTGTCATCAGTGTGATGAGACAATTATTCATTTATTTTGGGAATGTGTATATTGTAAAAAATTTTGGCTTGATTTTTCAAACTTTGTTAAAAGGAATATATCCTTAAACTTCTATATAAGCCAGAAAATTGTATTTTTTGGTGACTCTCTGAAATTAGATTACTTATCATTTTAAATTTGTTCTTAACTTGCTACTTTTTCTTGCCAAATTTTATATTCACAAGTGTAAATTTTCAAAGAAAACTCCTTTTTTTATTTTTAAGAAAGACTTTGATATATATCTAAATTCTTTGAGGAACTCTAGAAACTCTATTGCTTGTAAGACTCTACAATGGTGTAAATCATTTAAGCTAGTTTAATATTATTTTTTTATGTAACCCTCTGTACTGTGTATTGTTTAGTATTGTGTATTATTATATTGTTTTCTGTATTGGTTATTATTGCAAAATAAGAAAAAAAAAAAAGTTAGCTACTTTCCTTTGAAAATAGTTGGCAACACTGCTCTCGTTACCTGAGCGTGCAATCCACTTTTATGTCCTTAAACACTCGTTTTTTGGAGTCGACAGCTAATAAAAACTTATTTTTGGGTTTCCTAGCTTGTTTGCTGTACACTTTGTCACACAGCAGCTTTTAGGCATTTTTCTGTCTTTTGTTAGAAGCAAGAAATGACAAGGAGGCAGCCTCTCGCAATGCAAAGTCAATGGAGACGGTTGGATTGTTTCCTACCCCGGTGTGGGCGTGGCCTAAATATGCTCTTTCTCTATAGCCTAGTTGCCACACATTCAAATAAGATTTTCAAGAAAGAAAAAAAAAAACTAAAACCTGGGGAAAATAAATGCAGAACATGATCACATAGGACACTATTAACACGACTATGCATGAAATCATTACAAAATTTGGGCACAAATGGGTTAATAACAATTAGGCATAGGCTACTACAAATTAGTATAAAATTGTTAGGCTATGTTGTGATACGTAATACGTGATGAGGTATATTTCAGGCTATATTCGAGTTTCGTCTCAAACAAACAATAGAATGGAATTAAATGCATTAGATTAGTTGGAACTCAATGTACCATGTTGCGACCTATGCGTTGAAAACAACAAGGCCTGTGTGAACACGTACTGCCAGTGTCTACCATGAATATTACTCCGACTAAAATATAATGTAGTCGTTATTGTGCACTAGGCTATACAAAAGATGTCCTACAGTTAGTGATCACAGTTGTTACATTTTGAAATGCAAAGAATAAGAAAACATTGAAAAGAATGCTCGTTTCCGGTGTATAGAAAACGAAAGTGCTGCAGTTATGTTAATAAAATAACCACTTACAGATCTCAAATAATAAGAAAAAGAACATGTGTAAGTGCGCTCTTCATGTTGATGTAGAGATGAGTGATGGATAGATGATCCGTGGAGTTATTAAAGTCCTCTGTTCTCGGTGTTTCTGAGCCGCGCCCTGAACCAGAGATCTATATTATAGCCTACGAGACGACGAACCGAAAAAAAAAAACTTTATGGTGAAGTATATCTTGATTATTTCTATAATTCTGAATGAGACTGGTCTGTATTGCTTATTGATTTCAAAACGATAAAAAGCGCAGTTCCGTTTTCAAAAATGGCTGAATCTTCCTTGTGTCTGTATCAGATACAGCCTAGCACCACCCAGAGCCATAGAGAGAGAGAGTTGCGACACTCTATGATGTCGCCGCAGTGGCTGTCACGTGGTTCATGTACGCCCCAATAGGGATGTTCGCCGGAGTCAAATGTGACGTCACGATATGGGCGTGGTCGCGAACTGGTTGGCAGAAAGAACCAAAACATGTCGCAGACTCGCAGCAGTCTACCTGTGTTTTGTCAGCATATGCTAGGCTAATTATTTGTCCGAAGAACCAAAAAAGAGATATAAGGTTAAGCTTTTATATAACCAGGGTTCATGTTCTCTGCCTGATCAATATCACCTGAGTGAGAATTGGAGCAAAAGCCCGGACACATGGCCAGATTTGACATTCGGCGACATCTACCTGTATCTCATCGACACGCCATCTATGTTTACCAGAGAGTCGATGAAGGCGTAGGCTACAAATCTTTAGATGCCTATAAATTAAGTAATAATTACGAATATTACTTGTTGTAACTAAGGATAACTGGTAAATATGTTACAACTAGAGTAAAATACAGGTGTAATTTATCCATGGGCTATATTCAAAATTATCTTACCTCTGATATATAACATTGGTAAACATATACGTAAAATGTATGAATGAAAATACAATAATTTGCCATTAATTTATAAGGGTATGTCAGTGTTATTATACTTCCATTGCTCAGTCACAGCATGCACAAAAAGTTATGTAAACAAACACTTTGACACGTCTTCCGCGGTATTTTGTACAGTTATTCATTCATTAATTAACCCATCAATGCGATAGAACCTACTAGTAACATTTATTTACAAAATTAGTTTTAATTTTTAACGCAAAATGTAGGTAGCAGACGCGATCGTGGTCCGCTGGCTCCCATTGTTTTCCGCTGGGTATAGACGCCTAATTGCAGAAATTCAAAGCTTTCTTTCTTGATTCAGGCTGTTTAGGTACACGATAGAAGCTCTTGGGGTTATTACTCTTATCGAACCTGTTAACACAGCCGATCACACAGCACGATACAACCATTTTCTTTTGTGTTTGCGCTGCGCTTTAAGCGGTCATTCCTTTTCTTCTGCCAACCAGAGCGCGTCGTGACGTCACGGCGAACAGTCCCGCCCCCTCCGCTAACCCCGCTGGACCTCAAAGTTGAATAACCGTCAATGCAAGTGAATGGGAGAAAATAATTATTTTCTGGTCCCGTTAGAATTGTGCCATGAATTTGAACATACCCAGATAGCAAACTGACATCGAATCAATGTGGAAACAACGTTTCTCGTGACATTGAAACAACATCGTTTTGCTCATCGAATTAACGTTGAATCAACGTCAGACACGCCATTCAACCGCATTTCAATGTTGAATCGATGTTTTATTTTCGGTGTAATAACGTTCTGAAGTTGATTCAACGTTGAAATTTGATTGATGATTGATACTAACCTTTACAACTAAAAATCAACGTTGAATCGACATCGGTCTGCTATCTGGGTATGTTGACTGTGAATTTTTTATATAATCTTTCGTGTGAAAAACGCTACAATTTAGCGGGTAGAAGTTTGATACGGGTAGACTTTGTGTGAGAGCACTTTGTGGACTACAACTCTTCGCTCCTTTCGGCGCGTTTGAAACGTCAACACCACTAGCTCACGGCTCTAGCTCACGGATCCCGCTAGACATGGCTGTCTTTGGTGCACTTCACCGCCTTCTTTCAGGGAGAGGACAAAATCGTTGAGGTTGGCGAAAACCACGGGTAAGTCAACTTTATGGGGTGACGTCACATAGGCGACATGTAGTCTTTCTCGTTATGTCTTTTCCACAACTGCTAGCCGACGAATCATACCATATCCTGTCAAACTTGTAACATGAAAGATTATATAAAAAATTCACAGACAACATATGTTCACATTCATGGCACAATTCAAACGGGACCAGAAAATAATATTTTTCTCCCATTCACTTGCATTGACGGTTTTTCAACTTTGAGGTCCAGCGGGGTTTTACGGAGGGGGCGGGACTTACCAGCTCTATAGTTCCAAAACATACAGTGGCTGACTGCGGTCAAGCCAGCCGCGGTTTGAAAATACACGGTCAAGCCAGCCGCCAAAAAAAAGCGGGTGCGCCTATTACTATGAATACGGTAATTTCAGTAACAGCAGCGAGAGAACGCGCTTTCAGAGCGCGTCAGTTCTATCTATCTATCTATCTATCTATCTATCTATCTATCTATCTATCTATCTATCTATCTATCTATCTATCTATCTTTCTTTCTTTCTTTCTTTCTTTCTTTATATCTATCTTTATCTTTTTTTCTTTATATCTATCTATCTCTCTATCTCTTTCTTTCTATATTCTTTCTTTCTATTTCTTTCTTTCTTTCTTTCTTTATATCTTTTTTCTTTATCTTTTATCTTTTCCTATCTATCTATCTATCTATCTATCTATCTATCTATCTATCTATCTCTCTATCTCTCTATCTATCTATCTATCTATCTTTCTTTATATCTATCTTTATCTTTTTTCTTTATATCTATCTATCTCTCTATCTCTTTCTTTCTTTCTATTTCTTTCTTTCTTTCTTTATATCTTTTTTCTTTATCTTTTATCTTTTCCTATCTATCTATCTATCTATCTATCTCTCTATCTCTCTATCTTTTTCTTTATATCGATCTATCTATCTATCGATCTATCTGTGAGAGACGATATAAAAAGATGCCATGTTTCGAGAGTATTTGTACTTTACTCTGTTATCCTTTTAATTTACACTCACATTGTCTTAGCAAGTTGTGTATTTCTTAGACTAATGTTTTTTTTTTCTTTATAGGTCAAATCTCAAGAATTGTTATGTAGAGGTTTACAGAAAAATGATTTGCAGCAAAATAAAGTATGCACTCTTTCTAAATACATCTTTTTTTTCATACATTTTTTTGTACAATATTAAAAAGTTTCTGGAATTCAATGTCCCGCCTAGTATGCACACCTCATTTGAAACCATTTTACAGCAACATTTTGGAGTTCAAATTTATTTGACTTCAGAGGCCTATAAAGACGAAATTTCTAATGAGTAGAAAAAACGAATGGTCAGTTCTTATAGGGGACGTCCCATACAGTATATACACCTCATATCAAACCACTTTACTGTAGCATTTTGGAGATATGTCACATTATTCGACTTCAGAGGCCCATAAAGACCTCATCTCTAATAAGTAGAAAAAACGAATGGTCAGTTCTTATACGGGACGTCCCATACAGTATACACACCTCATATCAAACCACTTTACTGTAGCATTTTGGAGATATGTCACATTATTCGACTTCAGAGGCCCATAAAGACCTCATCTCTAATAAGTAGAAAAAACGAATGGTCAGTTCTTATACGGGACGTCCCATACAGTATACACACCTCATATCAAACCACTTTACTGTAGCATTTTGGAGATATGTCACATTATTCGACTTCAGAGGCTTTTCAAGACCTCATTTCTAATAAGTAGAAAAAACTAATGGTCAGTTCTTATAGGGGACGTCCCATACAGTATACACACCTCATATCAAACCATTTTACTGTAGCATTTTGGAGATATGTCACATTATTCGACTTCAGAGGCCCATAAAGACCTCATTTCTAATAAGTAGAAAAAACGAATAGTCAGTTCTTATACGGGACGTCCCATACAGTATACACACTTCATATCAAACCATTTTACTGCAGCATTTTGGATATGTCACATTATTCGACTTCAGAGGCCCATAAAGACCTCATTTCTAATAAGTAGAAAAAACTAATGGTAAGTTCCGTGTTTTTACGGTGTAGTCATTTACGTATTTTTATCTGAGAGTACTTGTGTCATTTTTTGTTTTTGTTTGTATAGTTTAAAACACTAAACTAGAAAGTATTGTAAAGTAATAGGGGAAAAAAACTTATATGGTATGACATACAGCATCATCTGACGATGTTTCATTCTCTTTCGCTGTTCCGATGCATGATCAACTCATGTGCGCGGGGCCATTCAGTATATCCTCTAAATGCGCACAGGCATCTGAAGTAGTAAAATGTGACATATCTCCAAAATGCTGCAGTAAAATGGTTTGATATAAGGTGTGTATACTGTATGGGACGTCCCCTATAAGAACTGACTATTAGTTTTTTCTACTTATTTGAAATGAGGTCTTTATGGGCCTCTGAAGTCGAATAATGTGACATCTCCAAAATGCTACAGTAAAGTGGTTTGATATGAGGTGTGTATACTGTATGGGACGTCCCGTATAAGAACTGACCATTAGTTTTTTCTACTTATTAGAAATTAGGTCTTTATGGGCCTCTGAAGTCTAATAATGTTATATATCTCCAAAATGCTGCAGTAAAATGGTTTGATATGAGGTGTGGATACTGTATGGGACGTCCCCTAAGCACTGACTATTAGTTTTTTCTACTTATTATAAATGAGGTCTTTATGGGCCTCTGAAGTCGAATAATGTTATATATCTCCAAAATGCTGCAGTAAAATTGTTTGATATGAGGTGTGGATACTGTATGGGACGTCCCGTATAAGAACTGACCATTAGTTTTTTCTACTTATTAGAAATTAGGTCTTTATGGGCCTCTGAAGTCTAATAATGTTATATATCTCCAAAATGCTACAGTAAAGTGGTTTGATATGAGGTGTGTATACTGTATGGGACGTCCCCTAAGCACTGACTATTAGTTTTTTCTACTTATTATAAATGAGGTCTTTATGGGCCTCTGAAGTCGAATAATGTGACATATCTCCAAAATGCTACAGTAAAGTGGTTTGATATGAGGTGTGTATACTGTATGGGACGTCCCGTATAAGCACTGACCATTAATTTTTTCTACTTATTAGAGATGAGGTCTTTATGGGCCTCTGAAGTCGAATAATGTGACATATCTCCAAAATGCTGCAGTAAAGTGGTTTGATATGAGGTGTGTATACTGTATGGGACGTCCCGTATAAGCACTGACCATTAGTTACTTATTAGAAATGAGGTCTTGAAAAGCCTCTGAAGTCGAATAATGTGACATATCTCCAAAATGCTGCAGTAAAGTGGTTTGATATGAGGTGTATATACTGTATGGGACGTCCCCTATAAGAACTGACCATTAGTTTTTTCTACTTATTAGAAATGAAGTCTTTATGGGCCTCTGAAGTAGTAAAATGTGACATATCTCCAAAATGCTAGAGTAAACTGGTTTGATATGAGGTGTGTATACTGTATGGGACATCCCGTATAAGAACTGACCATTATTTTTTTCTACTCATTAGAAATTTCGTCTTTATAGGCCTCTGAATTCAAATAAATTTGAACTCTACATAAAAATTCTTGAGATGTGACCTATAAAGAAAAAAAAAAACATTAGTCAAAGAAATACACAACTTGCTAAGACAATGTGAGTGTAAATTAAAAGGATAACAGAGTAAAGTACAAATACTCTCGAAACATGGCATCTTTTTATATCGTCTCTCACAGATAGATCGATAGAGAGATAGAAAGAAAGAAGATAGATAGATAGAAAAAATATAGAAATAAATAAAGAAAGAGATAGATAGATAGATAGATAGATAGATAGAGAGATAGATAGATATAAAGAAAAAAAGATAAAGATAGATATAAAGAAAGAAAGAAAGAAAGATAGATAGATAGATAGGAAAAGATAAAAGATAAAGAAAAAAGATATAAAGAAAGAAAGAAAGAAATAGAAAGAAAGAATATAGAAAGAAAGAGATAGAGAGATGGATAGATATAAAGAAAAAAAAGATAAAGATAGATATAAAGAAAGAAAGAAAGATAGATAGATAGGAAAAGATAAAAGATAAAGAAAAAAGATATAAAGAAAGAAAGAAAGACATAGAAAGAAAGAAATAGAAAGAAAGAATATAGAAAGAAAGAGATAGAGAGATGGATAGATATAAAGAAAAAAAAAGATAAAGATAGATATAAAGAAAGAAAGAAAGATAGATAGATAGATAGATAGATAGATAGATAGATAGATAGATAGATAGATAGATAGATAGATAGATAGATAGATAGAACTGACGCGCTCTGAAAGCGCGTTCTCTCGCTGCTGTTACTGAAATTACCGTATTCATAGTAATAGGCGCACCCGATTTTTTTTGGCGGCTGGCTTGACCGTGTATTTTCAAACCGCGGCTGGCTTGACCGCAGTGCTGGACTGCCATGTTATTCTATGGGACAGACAGCAGCGATTGCATTATTGAACGGTAAATATAAAATAAAACACATACCCAAGTACTTTTTCAGCTGTTATTGCATTTTATTAATATCAGTTTTGCATTTGGAGGGGCAACGAGGTACTGTATATTACTTAGATAAGTTTTAGGCTATATTTTTGGAGGGAAAAGCATAGTGTTCATGGTCGCGATGGGTAGTAGCAATGGCTTTAGCGGCTCTAACTTAACTTTTCCATATCATTCATCTGATGATGGACGTCTCATGATATTTATTTTAGCACAACTGGGCTGTATTAGGCTATTGATTCCCGTGATTTTGCTTATAAATTCCGATTCAGCCATTAGCCTACCTTCGCGATCACACAAAGCGGTCTGCCGTGGCGGTCCGTTCAGAATTTGCATGGCTGATACAAATGAAGGTTTTCAAATAAAAATTTTTTTATTAAACAATGACAGACAACAAAAATGTGTGCTTGTGTGAACAAGAAAAACAAAAACCAGGGGCAGGTGATCCATGAAACAGACAGGACTGGTGATGGCCATGACAATCCTAGCGGTCCAGCATTGTTCTCACACGCCGCTTCACTCAAGACAATAAATGAGGCCTATATCCCAAAAAATCAATTAAATAAAAGTTGCTATAAAGGTGGGTAGCGATGAATTACCGAACTAATCAGATATGCTACCTTCACAGCTGGCGAAGTCACGCTGGCAATGCTAGAAAATTGGTTGAAATAACCAAGATAAAATATAAATACTTACGCTGTGCATACAAATGAAGACCAGTATAAGCATCGCAAAGGGCCTCTGAAACAATATAGACAGTTGACAATTCAAAAGAGGTCGATATTTCAGCAAGTTACCTCTGGAACAACTCGACGCGCAGCAATGCAAGTGAATGGGGTTCAACGCTCAAATGACAGTGTTTGGAACTAATCCGATCTTCACATCCCGGAAGTAGGCGGTTAAAAGCGCCGCCATTTTTTACAACGGAGGTCTATGGGAGTGTCACAACTCTTTCTCTCTATGGCTCTGGCACCACCTACCAACGCACAGCACACGATCAACAAACACGCCCATAATAGGCGAGAACTGGGATAGTTTTAAAGGTGCAGTAAACGATTTCTGAATAACGCTGGCTGCTTCTCAAACTGTTCTTCTTGACAGTCAAAGCAGCATTACTTCACGAAAGTGCAGACTCCTAAGACCGTAGCTGCGTCCGAAATCGCATATAGCATACTTCCCTACTATATAGTAGACGAAAAACCAGTATGTGACAAAAGCTGTAGGCCTATGTCCAAAATCACAGTAAAAGAGTAGGCAAAAAAAGTACCTGGATGACCTACTACTTTCAACGAGATGTGCACTATATAGAACATACTTTTTTAGCAGCCCTAAAGCAATTACTCAAATTCAAAATAAGTAGGGTGAATTGCCCTAATGTGGGACACTGCCTAATGTGGGACACCTAAGCTCTAGTGTTTGTAGGTCCCACACAAATACATGAATGACAGTGAAACTATGGGTTAGAAAAAGCTGTGGTGTCATGTTATCAAAATCAGATGACCTATCAAATGTCCAATCATATTTGAGGGTGGAGCAATCATCAAACAGGAGACACCTTGTGTGAAGACCATCCGAAGGTTAATGACATAGAGTTTTAACAAATTTGATATTAAGGAGTTAAATACATTTTAAACAAAGCAATCCTGCTACTTTTTAGCCTAATATGCTTATGAAATGTTTGTCCATCAAAAAATAGTGGAACTTTGTGTGCATAATCTATATATTTTATATTTTTATAAAATTTCCTAGTGTCCCACATTAGGCAATGTGGTTTCCAAATCCGGGACAGCATGATCAGCCTAATGTGGGACAGTACTTCAATGAGTCAAAAATGTGTGGTGGGGCATGATTTGTGGGACAAACATGGTTATTTACATGGTTTTAGTCTTGTAATGCAATATTTGAATACTGTTAATGCAGATTTGTACAGTCATGTTTATTTTTTTATTATTTTTTCCTTTTTTTGTGTGTGTGTCTCTCTCTCTATCTCTCTCTCTCTCTCTGTGTGTGTGTGTGTGTGTGTGTGTGTGTGTGTGTGTGTGTGTGTGTGTGTGTGTGTGTGTGTGTGTGTGTGTGTGTGTAAAAGGTAGTTGACTTAAAAGGAAAAATAGCGCTGAATTTAATTTAAAAACGCAGTAGAAAACCAATAAAGCCATTCCACTTTATTTTATGCATCTGATTAATTCAATGAAATGTATTTCAGATCACAATGGCAAAGGTGAGAAAGACAGGGACAGATTGTCAGATGCAGAAAGAAAGGCAGAAGCAAGGAAAGGATAAGTTGTTAAGTAAACCGAACTAGATAATAAGATGTATTATCGGTCTGATGATGTTCAGTTATCCATGTTTCATCCATCCATAACCAAGAAAATTATTAACTAAGATTTAAGAGAGAATCTAAAATAAAATAAGATTTTACTATTCTACATATATCAATGTGATTTTTGGTCTTTTATCATAGATTTTTAAGTGTCCCATATTGGGGACACAACTGTCCCACATTAGGAAAGCTGCAGATTGTCTCAGACAACTTGCAATAAGAGCACTAATATGTCTATAATTTCTCTTATGAATGGGTTATCTGAATTTTCTCTTTTGATTTGATTAGGAAACATACTGGGGTTTTTAAAAAAGTATTGGGTGTGGATTTAATGTTTTGGTTACACATCGCAATATGTCACAGAAGTCTGAAGTGCAGAAAATGTCCCACATTAGGGCAATTCACCCTACCTACTCAAGAGAGTATGCGATTTCGGACGCAGCCAGAGTGTTTAGGGTGCCATTTGGGACAGGGCCTCTGACATCCTGAATCACTTCAAAGTTAAAGAGCCCCCTAAATAATTTACTTGTATTTTTACGGATTATGTTATGCTAAACATTTTGAAACAAAAACAGTTTTTTAGATAGAAAGAAAGAAAGAAATTAAGAAAGATCAATGCAATTTTTCTATTAATCGGACAGCAATAAAATGCCAATTCCTAGGTTCTTAGTGGACGTTTTGCTACCTGTCATAAGAAAAACACACACAAAAACAAACAAAAAAACACTGGTCAAGCTTTTTTTTTTTCTTTCCAAAATAATTTTTTATATCCATGGAAAACATGATAATTTCCCAGCTGGGTGAAAGCTGAATGGGGCACAGGCAGAAGGAGAGAGCATTGACAACAATACCTCACTTAATAAAATACTGTAAACACTGAAAAGCAAAATTATTTTAAAAACAGCGATACTTCCCTGCTACTACGTTATTAAACTTTGCCACATGCACAGATTAATGCACCCTCTTCACATAGAGTAATAAATAATACTTAAGTGATACTACTTAAGTAATGTTAATAAGAAAAAAACAGAAAAAAACAGAGTAAAATAAGCCAGCAATCCCATTATTCTCAGTTATATAACAAAATAAGTGTAAAAAATAATTATTAAAAGGGAAATAATTAATCATTGAAAGAACTAGCCAGTTTGTGTAAAACGATTCTGGCAAAGCCCTGTTTCCTCCTCATAATGTAACATTATATGATTCATCTGTGAGGGTCTGATGATGATGATGATGATGATGATGATGTCTGTTATGTTCTCTCCTGTTCAACTTTTCTGGATGTGATGTCATACACCACAATACAAACAGCAGCCACACCCACCAGAGCAGAGATGACCAATCGGGTGACAGCTTCAGAAACATGACAGAAAACACAGTCTGAGGAAATAAAAGAACAAATCAAATCAGAACAGAACATTTGGACAACAGCAGCATTTCACCCGAGAAGGACAGAAGGAACCTTAAATACTGCATTTATTTATTATTGAATATTAAAGTCCCTGTAAAGGCAACTCTAAAAAACAAATCTAAGCGCATTAGAAATGTTAGAAATGTATTGCTAAAACATTAAGACTGTGAACTGTGAAGTACTGAATTGTGGAGTTAGACCGTTAAACAGTTTTTCACCATTGCTGTGTGAACTTTATTTATCCGTTAGGAACTTCATTCGTGTTGAGCATCAATGCGTGTACGGTTCCACAAACACAGCACAATATACCACACACACGCACGCACGCACGCACGCACGCACGCACGCACGCACGCACGCACGCACGCACGCACGCACGCACGCACGCACGCACGCACGCACGCACGCACGCACGCACACACACACACACCACTTCTGTAATATATAATAGTCAGCTGTCTTTCTCTACTCACCATAGACAGTAACATTGAATCTGTATGTAGACGCTGAGCTGCTGTTGCTGATCTCAACTTCATAAACTCCAGCATCTTCAGTTCTGATGTTCATGATGGTCAGAGATCCAGTCTTATTGTCCAGCTTCAGTCTGTCTCTGAATCTCTCATCAAGAACATCAGGGATCGTATTCTTCACTCCATCAGTTTTAGCTATAAGAGGCCCGTTAGATCCGAATGTCCACAGTATCTCTTCACCTGTCTGTATTTCAGTGAGACCAGAGTTTAGAGAGACTGAATCTCCCTCCATCACTGACACTGACTTCAGTTCATCTGTACCAGCAAACACTCCTGAAGAACACACACACACAGTCTCTCAGTCACACATTCAACTTTAAGATGTTATAATGAAGCTTGAATGATTGATTATAATGAATGATTACAAACTTTGAGAAAGTACAAAGATAAAAACAGAATCATGGGAAATAAATGGCAGGGTGGAAAACACAGATATCTGAGTTCACACACCTTCATATTGTTATGGAAAATTTTGATTTTCATTTACTTTCAGCAGATATTACAGAGGAATGTCATATGTTTTTATCATTTGTAGTGGTGTGAGAATGGGGGGGACTTCTCTGAAATGTATGTTTATACACCTGAAGTGCAGGAGCGAGACACTCTAGAAAGCAAATGGGTAAGGACCTCCGGGGTCAGAGGTCATCTAAGTCTGGGGGGGGGGGGGATGTCTTAAGGGGTAGCTAGCGATAAATCGGAGCTAGCAGCAAAGGGATCCTCTATCTGTGGAATGCGAGGCAGGGAGAAACTCTGCCCTCTGACCTTGAAAACTATAAAGATCGCCCATTTCTTTCTCTCAGTGTGTCACTCACTTCACAGGGTAACTTCTGTGTTGGCAAATGAGCCTATTCTTGCAATAATAAATACTTTAAATACATTTTTAAAATAAATAAATACTCTAAATTTGATTCTGAATGTCTCTTACGCAGTGATGATGTTTAATATAATTTTTGCCACAACAATATAGTTTACATTTTACGTTTTGGTTTAGTGTTATAAGTTTCACAAGTAAACCGTTATAACAACAAAATATCTCAATTTTTATTCATTGATGGTGGAACTGAAGTTCATTAGAGCTCCACACAAATAACATGCAACTATAAATCATAAAACATGTTTATAACTCACCAACCAGAGAGCAACAGCAAAGACAGCAAAAAGCAAATGTGTAAAACATTTTCTTCAACAGTTCAGTGGGTCTGAAATAGTTACACTTAAGTTTGAAAACCCAAGAGCGTCTGCTGTGAAGATGTGTAGATAACAAGCTGTTAAAAGTTGAAACTGTTCTGTTAACTTCCTCAAAAACTGAATTGAAGCCACGCCCCCCTGCCTCCAAACACACGCCCTCTCTCCAAAACCCGTCTCAAAGACCTGTCAGCCAATCAGAATGCCCAAAATGATTGACCAGTAAGAGAGCATTCAAGTTCTGATTAAAGTCGCTCACATTTAAATTATAATTTTTTTGCTGTTTACAGGATGTCATACAGACAGGTCATACATTTCAGTGATTGCTGGCTAGTAGGTACAATTTATGTGTTATTTCAAAGAAAATTCACAAAATTCACACTTCTGAGCAAAAAAAACACAATCAAATCCTCCTGTGTGGCTCCCATATCATTTAGTGCCCTAAGAAACAATGTGTAATATGTAATGTAATGTGTATTGAGTGTTATGCTGAAATCCCAACCAAGATTATAGATGGATCATTAACAGTCTGTCACACACATTCGTCATTTAAATGAGTAGTCTATGAATCAAAGTGGCATCATATAATGTCAGAGTTTTGTGTACGATTGTGGAAGTTTTCAAGTATGGACTCAAACTGACTAAGAATATATTACGGTTAGTTGCATAAACGGGTCCATTCAAAACGGTTTTAAAAAATCTGAATCCAGAAAACAGTTTCAGTCTTAATATAGTAATGGAAGAGACAATCCTCAAAAACAGACAGGGAGAAAACCAGCAACAGGGGCAGTAGTAAACATGAGAGGAGAGGGGTAGAAAGGATACAGTCGCTGTAAAGGATCATTAGAAGACAAATGAAACACCCTGAATTCATGTGAACTCCTTCAACATGCGTGACTGAAGACTAAGAGATCACAAGTTAGTTTTGCCATGTCTAATTTTGTACCTCTTCAAAAGAAAAATCTTTGCTTCCAGTTTGCCCACACGTTTAGAAGAGCAACAGATTAATATTTAGAGAAACAATTTAAACTCTTAATAATCATTTTCTCTTGAAGACATATATTATCCAGTTATTTTTGGACTTACAAGTCCAAGATTGTGTTGGTCTGAATCAATACAGCATCATTAGCATAATGACACACAGCCCAATGAAAATGTGAAAAAAACATCAGTGTTGCGAAACGCGCTCCACACACACGCTCACTCAGCCGAGACTCAGAGACAGAAGTAGATGCAAGTCCACATCGCTCTAAGATAATCTTTCTAAACTCCTATTTCAAACCTCAGAGCTGTTGGAAGAAAATGTTTAAAGGAAAAAACAGTTTTTTTTCTGGCTGTGCTTCTGCCGTCTGGATGGTAAGTTAAAGCTTTTTGTGAGGTTCTGATAGAAGTTAGTTCAGATCAACAGTCCACCTTTTAAATCAGTCAGAAGATGTTCTTGCTCTCATTCCCAGATATTACTGAGATGTAGATGTGACTATGACAAGTTTCCCACTGTTGCCTTTACTTATGTAACTTATAACACTAAAGCAAAACGTAAAATGTAAACTATAAGGTGTGTGAAGATATCTGTGTTTTCCACCCTGCCATTTATTTCCCATGATTCTGTTTTTATCTTTGTACTTTCTCAAAGTTTGTAATCATTCATTATAATCAATCATTCAAGCTTCATTATAACATCTTAAAGTTGAATGTGTGACTGAGAGACTGTGTGTGTGTGTTCTTCAGGAGTGTTTGCTGGTACAGATGAACTGAAGTCAGTGTCAGTGATGGAGGGAGATTCAGTCTCTCTAAACTCTGGTCTCACTGAAATACAGACAGGTGAAGAGATACTGTGGACATTCGGATCTAACGGGCCTCTTATAGCTAAAACTGATGGAGTGAAGAATACGATCCCTGATGTTCTTGATGAGAGATTCAGAGACAGACTGAAGCTGGACAATAAGACTGGATCTCTGACCATCATGAACATCAGAACTGAAGATGCTGGAGTTTATGAAGTTGAGATCAGCAACAGCAGCTCAGCGTCTACATACAGATTCAATGTTACTGTTAATGGTGAGTAGAGAAAGACAGCTCACTCTATTTATACAGTATATTACAGAAGTGACATTTTATTGTTTTTAATTCCTCTTAATACTACAAAATAAAATGAAAAAAAAAAGTATCTATGACACTTCAATTCCATTTTAAAATCCATATGCTTCTAAACACTGAAAACTGACCATGAGACGAGCCTCTTGATTCTGACAGTGGGTAGTGTCATAATTCCTCCATCACACTGTTATAATTTTTCATATATAAACCCTATAGCTCAGTCCAAATGATATTTCAATCAAACATAGCCATATAGTTTATATGATGAACTGTCTCCACAGAAAAGCCTTTTATTTTTTGTATACTGAAACATCTCCATTGACTTCCATTCAAACAGAGCAGTTTCTGGGAGCGTATTACAGAAAGATTATAACTTTATTATAATCCGGTCTTATCCTTTTGTAACCGTGATCATTTCTGCAGGACCTGAACGTTCACTTGACATTGTGTTTGATCGTTTGTACATATAAGACGTCAATGTATTATAAAAACATACTTTACATTTCAGGACCTCAAAACCTCACCAAAAACATCTAATGAAACCATGCTACAACATTGTGATGTTATAATGTGGAGAAATTACAGCAGTCGTTTTCATGTCAAGGAACATCTGTCAGATGGTCAGATAAAGGGTAATAAGAAAAATGTATTGTGAAATTATTTATCTCATCACAAGTTTATCATCACAATAAACTCTCACCAACTGACATCCCAATTCACTTTTATAATGCAGATTCACCTTTTAATGTGCCTTATTTTCATTTGTTCGTTTGTTTCATGCGTCATCTACTCAACATTGGTTCTGGTTTCATTAGTTCTGTCTGTTCATTGGCTGCTTTTGTCATGTGATCCCCATAGTCTTAAAGCCCTTATGTTTGCCATGTTTGAATTGTATTCAACTATGTTATGCTGTTTACATGTTACTGTTATCATCAAGTCAAGTTCTTATTTGATGTTTCACATCTTTGGATAGTGTTGGGCAGATCGAGGCTTCGTGAAACACTTAAACAGCAAATGTGCCCATATTGTCGTCTTTGCGGTGATCCCTAGTGGTCAGAACAGTGTAAATGCAACAAAAACCCGGGCCAAACATGCATAAAAACACCTTTTACAAATCCATTGCAAAATTTTTGAATGAAAGTAAAATGTTTTTAATCATCTAATAAGATTATTAAGTGTCTATATGTTCTTTCAATTGCCAGGGTTTGTTTTGTTTGTTCTATGAATGGAATGAAACGTCTACAAATGTATAAAACTGATCAGAGATCAGGTAAAACCCACAGACATTGGTTCATGGGTTGACAGAGATCATCACCCCTAGCGGTGAACCACTGAAATTTTGAAGTGTCTCGAAACAGTGACGTAATGAAGCCTCGTTTACTGAAATCACATGACTCTGGCAGTTTGATACACGCTCCGAACAACTGATTCCGTAACAAAAGATTTGTAAAGGTTTCGAAGTTTCATGAAACGGTTGCCTTGTAATAAACTGCACCTGTGTCCTCTACAGTGTACCGGTCCGCGGCCCGGGGGGTTGGGGACCATTGCTCTACACTATTGTCTTTGTTTGCTTCCATGTCAGCGACGTTACACAGACCTGACACTTTCTCCAACTAATGACTCTCTTTAGCCACTACAACACCAGATGCACAAACTCCTCACATTCTCCTTCAGGTCGTCCTTCAGGTCCTCCTTCAGGTCCTCCTTCAGCTCCTGCATCTCTGATAGTGCCGATTTCTGCTGCTGCTGGATCT
>JARPMJ010009428.1:0-27122 GCA_033366665.1 Phoxinus dragarum
TGGAGAGTTCCTGCCTCAAGTGGAGGAGTTTAAGTATCTTGGGGTCTTGTTCACGAGTGAGGGAAGGATGGAACGGGAGATTGACAGACGGATCGGTGCAGCTGCTGCAGTAATGCGGTCGTTTGTACCGGTCTGTCGTGGTGAAGAAAGAGCTGAGCCGCAAGGCGAAGCTCTCGATTTACCGGTCAATCTACGTTCCTACTCTCACCTATGGTCATGAGCTTTGGGTCATGACCGAAAGAACAAGATCCCGGATACAGGCGGCCGAAATGAGCTTTCTCCGCAGAGTGGCTGGGCGATCCCTTAGAGATAGGGTGAGGAGCTCGGTCACTCGGGAGGAGCTCAGAGTAGAGTCGCTGCTCCTCCACATCGAGAGGGGTCAGCTGAGGTGGCTCGGGCATCTGTTTCGGATGCCTCCTGAACGCCTTCCTGGGAAGGTGTTCCGGGCACGTCCCCCACCGGGAGGAGACCCCGAGGAAGACCTAGGACACGCTGGAGAGACTATGTCTCCCGGCTGGCCTGGGAACGCCTCGGTGTCCCCCCGGAAGAGCTGGAGGAAGTGTCTAGGGAGAGGGAAGTCTGGGTGTCTCTGCTTAGACTGCTGCCCCCGCGACCCGGCCCCGGATAAGCGGAAGAAGATGGATGGATGGATGGATGAAAAAAAAAATGAAAAAAAACATGACCCGGGACTTGAACTCAATTTTTTTGTGGATGGAGCTTAACTGCCATCAGTTTAAAGAATATCTTTTGCCTTTTAACCATGATAGGAAAGTATGAAAAAAAAAAAAAAAAACGATGACCCGGGACCTGTCGTCAAAATCCCAAAAGTATGAAAAAAAAAATGAAAAAAAAACATGACCCGGGACTTGAACTCAATTTTTTTGTGGATGGCGTTTAACTGCCATCAGTTTAAAGAATATCTTTTGCCATTTAACCCCCTGGGGTCGGCAATCACGCCGGCGTGATTTGCGCGTTTTTTTTCACATAGCAGCTGAATAAACTTAAAATACTCCGTCATTTGTGGTCATACAGACTTAATAAAAATGAAAAAAGAATCTGTGAGATGTCTACTTTTGTATGTGTCCACTTACAATCAAAACAAAACGTTGTGCTTTTGTAAAATAAAGAAATTAAACAGGGTGTGCTTTCTGCCTCTCTGTCTCGTGAACTTTTTTTTTCTTGAGCACGTCTCTAAACATAAAAAAACTCAGCGAATACTTGTCACACATTTGTGAGCTCTATATATTTATAATCATTTAAGTGTGTAGTTTTAAATTATCTGATTCAAAACGAAAACAAATATTCTCTGTTTAAGTAATTTGTATAAAACCAACAAGATATTCAGTTTCTCTAACCCTTCCTCATTAGTTTTAATGTGACCACACCCACACGCGCAAAACATATAGACATGCAAATCGTCCATGTGTCGCGCGAACGCCCCCATTACCTCAACAACAAAGCGGCAAACTCAGTCCTCTGCAGTCGTCGAGTTTGGAAGACATGCTGTGGCATTACTGGATTTACATCAGAAGAAGAAGATCGCGATTTGAAGACAAGAACGATTTTAAGGTAAGAAATAATTCTGAATTATATTAGTTAGTGTTATTGTTGCATAAACTTCATATTGCCATTGAACTGTTGCTCGATACTTCAGTGAATGCTCCCTGCACGCCGCTGTGAGAGTTTGAGTCATTCGCGCGACGTGCGTTTGAAAAGCAAAACGCACCATGATTTTACTCCAATCTCATTTCATAACGTCATATCGATTGTAAACATTTGAAGTAATATGATAATCAATATGTTTTTCTCTAGTGTAGTGTTACTGAAGTGTTCCCTTTTAACTATGCCTGCTATACTATTGTTCTTATTATTTGATTCAGCCCTGCAGGTATATGCCTACTAGCCACAACAAATATATATATATGTATATAAGTGTAACAGGTACAGAAAGTGTACTGTTAAATGTATGTATAGTTTATTAGAATTTTCACAAAATTGTTCGTTTACATACCTGATATGACTGCCTAAGTGAAATGAGTACCTTTCCCTTTAATTGATATGAGTCAATATAATTTCCTGTTCTGTCCCCTCCTCTTCCTCTTTGCATTGGTGATGCAGTGGAGAGGTGAGGTTATTTTGGGCTTCTGATAATCTTTCTTAATCTTTATTTTAATTGTTGCTTTTATGTCTATATTTTCACTCTAATTTATGTATATAATATTATTTTACCTATCTGTGTGGTTATTTTAGTCATTTCATCCCGTTTAAGTTATATTTTTGCATCTGGGCCTAAATGTGGAAAAGAGAGCATGTGATAAGTGTACATCACATGTGTTTTATAGGTAAAGCAAGGGCGACTCTCACTTAAGAGGCTGATTACATTTGTTTGTACATCAGGTATGTTTTCTGTTACGTGTGTTTTATTGTTCTTTAATGTGATTTATTGCTCTCTTTGCATTGGTGATGCAGTGGAGAGGTAAAGCAAGGGCGACTCTCACTTAAGAGGCTGATTACATTTGTTTGTACATCAGGAATAAAATCTGTGAAACTGCCGCATGCTGTCCCTGATTCTTCATTCACGACCGAAAACACAACGCAGACAACAGACCAGTTACACTTGGTGCCGTGATCATTTCGGATCATCAGATCAGCGCTTCGCCGATCGCCGTGGTTGCGTGACGGCTGGTTCGACTTCATCGCCGATCTTCTTCCTCATCGCAATCGCTCGTGGCGGCTCCGTGCTCGCGCATAAGGAGTGCGCGTGTGTGAGATGAACAGCGTGTGACATCGCGAAACGAACTGTTTCATCTTAAAGGAACGGTAAAGAGTCATTGACTTTCTGACTTTTTCTCTCTCTCTCTCTCCGGAGCACTTTCGTTGGTGCATATTGAACGACAGGGACTGTGATAATCATCGCGGGACGCTTCAATGTCCTTAATGCATCGTATCCTTTATCTATACAGTATATAATCAATGACTGTTGATGCATCTTAAACAAGGAAAATAATATAATTGATTTTGAGAAAAGATACATTTTATCTTCATCAAGAATTTTGATATTGAAGTGTTTTGAGTAATTTTTTTTTTTCATATATTTCCTTGCATTTCCTTGCATATTTGAAGTATACTTGAACTTTTCATCAGTTAAGGTTACACTGTTTGTAACATATATTTTTCTGTCATTTTTACATGTTTTATCTGTTTTATTTTATTACTTGAAACATGTTTGAGGATTTTAGCAAGGACGATTTCAGTCCTGTGAAACGATCTAATGTCACTTTTCCATTGGGTAGAGGTGGTGGGTCTGAAATGTATCGAAATGAGGGGGTGTCTGAATTTACACGTTGTTATGGGAGAGGGAGAGCTTTAGCTAATTTGGGACTTGACCATGTGCACACAGCTGATTCAGCGATTGGTATTTCTGTAGGTCCAGCAGCAAGCTCCACCCCAATCATGCGCCCTGATATTGAACGTGTTGTCACTCCTGAGTCATTAGGGGGCATCATTTCAGATCTGGCTCAGAAAATAGGAGAGAGTATTTCAGCCAGCCTTAACCTTGCGCACCAGCCCATCCCAGTACAGCCTAATCCAGCGTGCCAGTCTCAGCACTCAAGTGAGGACATTGATAAATCTAGCCTAAAGGTGATAGTACAGCAAGATGCACCACCTCCGCCATTCTTCAGGGGAGATAAGAGTGATTCATTTACTGTGCACGAGTGGGAGGATATGATGTACAGTTATCTGAACAAAATGAAATGCAGAACGCAAACCAATGTCTCTGATCTCATCACAAGCAGATTGGCTGGTAAAGCGAGAGATGTGGTTAAGGTGTCCCTGCGAAGCCGTCCTGAACTGAGTGCCAGTGAGCTTCCAAGTGCAGTGTTTGACATACTGAAACGCAACTTCAGTGAGTTGTCTTACTCTAACATGCCTATGGCTGACTTCTATAACACTTTCCCTAGAGCAGATGAAAGTCCCATGGATTACTGGATACGGCTTAACAAGGCCATAGATGTTGCTGATGAGTGCTTGCGACGACGTCATAAGAGTGTCGAGGATCCCGCTGCTGAAGCTGTCATGATGTTTATTTCACATTGCCCAGACCCGAGTCTTGCTTTGTCTTTTCAGTTTAAGCCAGCTGAGAAGTGGAGCGCCGCTGAGGTCCAGGAGCGATTGGATAGTCATCAGAGAGATCTAAAGAGAGTCTCTTCTCGGATGCAGCACACAATGTCCTTGTCAGCTTGCAACCAGTGCACTGTTATGGCAGACCCCAGTTCTGTGTCCAGTTCTCCTCAGCAGCCTGTTTCCATGCCAGCCCAGTCACTGCCTCCAGTAACTCATCTTAATCCTAATGCTGTTCCTTTCTCTCCAGACACCAGCCTTCAGAACATGGTTGCCATGATGGATAGAGTCCTGTCATTATGTACTGCCTCTTTACCTTCATCCAGTCAGGTTCATACAGGCGAAACTTCACATTTCAAAACCAACTTAAGCTCCACATGTAGGGTCTGTAGATCCAAGGAACACACCACGTACGAACATTGTAGACGTCAGAGGCTATGTCGTCACTGTCTCAGTCCTGGCCACTTTAAGATTGACTGTCCTAAAGCAGCATGCCCTGTGGCTCCCTCAGATACTGCTCAGTTAAACTGAAGAGCCCATGCGATGAGAGGGATAGCATGGGCAATTTAATTAAAACCTCCCTCACAGATGATGTGCGAAATATTTTTGTTAACAGCTGCAAACTATTGTCAGAAGACAAAACAGTGTTATATGTGGGGGTCCTCAGAGAGTTGATGGGGCAAGTGAGTTGTTTTATGCTCCTGTGACAGTCTGCGACCATTGCACATTAACCCCCTGGGGTCGGCAATCACGCCGGCGTGATTTGCGCGTTTTTTTTCACATAGCAGCAAAATAGACCTAAAATACTCAGTCAGTTTTGGTCATACAGCCTTAAGAAATATGAAAAAATAAGCTGTTAAATGTCTACTTTTTTATGTGTCCACTTACAATCGAAATAAAACATTGTGCTTTTGTAAAATAAAGAAAGTAAACAGGGAGTGCTTTCTGCCTCTCCGTCTCCGTGAACTTTTTTTCTAAAGCACGTCTCTAAACTCAAATAAAACTCAGTGAATACTATTCACTCAGACATGAGCTATATATCTCTATAATCATTTAAGTGTGTAGTTTTAAATTATCTAATTCAAAACTAAAAGAAATATTCTCTGTTTATGTAATCTATATATAAAGAGCGAGAGATCAGCCGTCCTCATTATCTTTCTGCCAGCTCATTACTCTGCTAATGTGACACGCCCATCGACAGCGCGCGCGCTATTCAAATTCTAATCTGAAGCAACACATGCAAACCAGTCAACGCCCACAACAGCTGGAAAACACGCTCGCTGTGAGGAATAATAATATCGTGATAATCCTGGAAATTTTACCTCAAACGTGCTGGAGGAGTAGCCGAACAACGGGTCCAGCTGCAGATCATCAGTAAGTGCTTTGTTCTAATCGCGATATGAAATGGTGTCTGTAAACCGCAAAAGACTGTTTAAATTTGAATCGCGTTTCTGTGTTTGATGAATGAACGGCACATGCTGTTGTTTACTCCAGCTAGCGCGTTTCTGTGTTTGATGAATGAACGGCACATGCTGTTGTAACGCCAGCTCGCGCGTTTCTGTGTTTGAATGAATGAACGGCACATGCTGTTGTTTACTCCAGCTAGTGCGTTTCTGTGTTTGATGAATGAACGGCACATGCTGTTGTTTACTCCAGCTAGTGCGTTTCTGTGTTTGATGAATGAACGGCACATGCTGTTGTAACTCCAGCTCGCGCGTTTCTGTGTTTGAATGAATGAACGGCACATGCTGTTGTAACTCCAGCTAGTGCGTTTCTGTGTTTGATGAATGAACGGCACATGCTGTTGTTTACTCCAGCTCGCGCGTTTCTGTGTTTGATGAATGAACGGCACATGCTGTTGTAACTCCAGCTCGCGCGTTTCTGTGTTTGAATGAATGAACGGCACATGCTGTTGTAACTCCAGCTAGTGCGTTTCTGTGTTTGATGAATGAACGGCACATGCTGTTGTTTACTCCAGCTAGTGCGTTTCTGTGTTTGATGAATGAACGGCACATGCTGTTGTAACGCCAGCTCGCGCGTTTCTGTGTTTGAATGAATGAACGGCACATGCTGTTGTAACTCCAGCTAGTGCGTTTCTGTGTTTGATGAATGAACGGCACATTCTGTTGTTTACTCCAGCTAGTGCGTTTCTGTGTTTGATGAATGAACGGCACATGCTGTTGTAACTCCAGCTAGTGCGTTTCTGTGTTTGATGAATGAACGGCACATGCGGTTGTTTACTCCAGCTAGTGCGTTTCTGTGTTTGATGAATGAACGGCACATGCTGTTGTTTATTCCAGCTAGCGCGTTTCTGTGTTTGATGAATGAACGGCACATGCTGTTGTAACGCCAGCTCGCGCGTTTCTGTGTTTGAATGAATGAACGGCACATGCTGTTGTAACGCCAGCTCGCGCGTTTCTGTGTTTGAATGAATGAACGGCACACTGTTGTTTACTCCAGCTCGCGCGAGTTTCGCTTTTAGCAAACTATATTGCCTACTGAGATGAGTGAAAATCGACTGAATACGTTGAAATAAAATGTATTTGTATAAGCAACATATTAAACTGCAAATTAACATTTATGCCCTAATATATTTTATAAAAGACCATATGTTACAGACGAAATATGAAAGACAACATTTCGTTTTGGATAGATTATTTATAAAGCTTTTACTGCCACATCAAAACCTAATTTACAAGGTGCAAACAAAATCTTAAAAGGTCAATATAAGCCTTCTCTTTAAATTATTTTTGTGTTTTATTAGTGACAAATTTGGGGAGAGGATAGCCTACATCCAAAACTTTCTGAAAATACGAATGAGAATTAATTGCACAATTACTAGAAATGTTTACCTTGGATATTATACAATTTGCAAGCATACAGTTTGTGGAAAAATACATCTTTTTCAAGATGTTTCCAATTCTGTAGTAATATATATATATATATATATATATATATATATATATATATATATATATCTATACCGGTATATATATGTATGTATGTATATATGTGTGTGTGTTGTCTTTGCATTTTTTCTTGTAGCCACAGTGACACCTAAGGCTCATTAGTATGCAGCATCAGGTCTTTGTCTCCTCAGGTGTGAATGAGGACATTATTCATGACCTTGTTGGATCATTCACGCCCACCTGCATATTGCCTTTCCAAACAAAAAGTGTCTTACAAAATTTAAATCAATCTATTGTTTAATTTGAACGATTAGCCCGGATGATTTTCAGATCATTTTGAAGTAAATACTCTAGCCGACAACATCCATTAGTCAAAAGTATTGTGGGAATATGTGAAGTTGGTCGTTTGTGGTCTTATATCAGAAAATTTTAAGTTGTGAGTTTTTTGAATAACCACGCATAAATAATATTCTCTCAAAAATGCAAACATGTACATGTATGTTGCTCACATATTATGCTAGCCATGTTCATGCTAAATAGAGTGTAATTACACCTTTGCCATTAATATGTTTATAAGCAACTGAAAAAAATACAAATATCAGGGCATGTCAAAACATCTCAAGGACCCCAAAAACACCTTAGACCCCAGAGGGTTAAAGGGGTTACTGGATTCTGGCAGTATGGCCTGCACGCTTAGTGAAGAGGGTGAGTCCAGGCTGCGAGCTGATGGTCTTCTTCCACATCCTCAAGTGATTGCAAGTAATGTAGTCCCTAGTTGGCTGTGGTGGCCTTACGATTCAGCCGAAGTGTTCATACGACTTGGAGATTGAAGTCTATGGATTTAAGTTTATCGTTCCTACTCCTGTGGTGCCTGGACAAAGAGATGAGTTCATAATTGGAAGTAATGTGATCAAATGTGTTGTGCAGAAGATGAAATCGCATGACAAGTACTGGGAGCTTGTTTCCTGCAATAACAGTAATCCTGAGTGTGAGCAATTCCTTGAGCTTCTAAGCTGCATCTCCCGATGGTCTGGGCCTCAACAGCCTGATAAACTTGGGACTGTGAAACTCTGTCAGGCAATCACTCTGCTTCCCAAATGTGAGTATCTTGTTTGGGGCAACTTGCCAGCTAATGTGCCTGTTTCCCCAGGAAGTACTGTAATTGTTGAGCCGACCACTGCACGTTCAGCTCCTAAAAACATTCTTGTCGGACGAGTAGTAACACCGATGTGGGGCAATCGATGGGTGCCAATGAAGATTCTTAACCCTAATCCAACATCAGTGACGCTTCGCCGTAACACTAAACTGGCCGACGTTTCTTCTTGTCTAGCCGTGGAGGATTTCACTGTCATGCAGGGTCTGAGCAGAACCCATTGTGATGTTCCTGAATCAGAGCCCCTCATAACTGACTCATCCTCTGATCTTGCACGTTTACTGGGAGACTATGGTCTGAAGGATGTTGACATTGCTGGATGTGAGGTTTCTGAGGTCTGGAAGAGAAAATTGGTGGATCTTCTGGTGTCCTATCATGATGTTTTCTCCAAGGACAAGCTGGATTGTGGAGAGACAAAGGATTTTGTGCACAGGATCCACCTTTATGATGAGCGCCCATTCCGTCTGCCCTATCGCCGCATCCCACCTGCCCACTATCAAAAATTGAGAGAAGTGTTGTCAGAGATGGAGGAGAAAGGCATAATCAGCAAGTCTGTTAGTGAATATGCATCACCCTTAGTGATGGTCTGGAAAAAAGATGGTAATCTGAGGGTATGCACTGATTTTCGTTGGCTCAATGCTAAAACCTTCAAGGACGCCCACCCTCTGCCCCATCAAGCTGACTGTCTCGCAGCCTTGGGTGGTAATGCCCTTTTCAGCACCATGGACTTAACTTCAGGATTTTACAACATTCCACTCCATGTGTCTGACCGACGATACACTGCCTTCACAACACCAATGGGCTTGTATGAGTATAATCGTCTTCCTCAAGGTCTTTGCAATAGCCCCGTCTTTCATGCGCATGATGCTCAGCATTTTTGGAGACCTTAACTTTTCCAGTCTTCTCTGCTACCTTGATGACTTGTTGGTCTTTGCACCTTCTGAAGAGGAGGCATTGAAGCGTTTAGAGATTGTGTTTTCTCGATTGAGAACTAGCAACCTGAAGCTAGCACCTAAAAAGTGTCACTTCCTGAGAAAATCCGTAAAGTTCCTGGGGCATGTGATAGATGGTACTGGTGTTTCAGTTGATGAGGAGAAAGTTAAAGTCATCTCTGCTTTTCAGAAGGAGGACTTAATGAAGGAAAACCGAACCACACCATCACAAAAAAAGATCAGATCGTTTCTTGGTATGGTCCTGTACTACCAATCCTTCATTCCAAGTTGCTCACGAATGACCCTTATTCAACTTAACTGCTGGCCAGAAACGCTCAGTGAAAGCTGCTGGTAGTCACAAGAAAGCAGGCACTTTCCGAGAGTTGACATCCCAGGACTGGACCCCTGACTGTGATGTGGCGTTTGAAGAGCTAAAAAGGGCCCTTGTTGACAGTGTGGTGCTGGCTCATCCTGATTTTGAGCGTCCTTTTCTTCTCTGTACTGACGCCTCATTGGATGGCATAGGTGCAGTACTCTCTCAGATCCCTGCTGGTGAGGACAAGGCAAGACCAATAGCGTTTGCTAGCAAGGCTTTGAGCCGCAGCCAAACAAAATATCCTGCACACAGACTGGAATTCTTAGCTCTGAAGTGGGCGGTATGTGACAAGTTCAGTCACTGGCTTAAGGGCCATGAGTTTACTGTGTGGACGGATAATAATCCGCTGACGTACATTATGACCAAGCCGAAGTTGGATGCATGTGAGCAGCGCTGGGTCTCGAAACTTGCTCCATACTCTTTTGAGATCAAATATGTTCCTGGAAAACTCAACGTGGTGGCGGATGCGCTCAGTAGAAATCCATTTGTCAGGCCAGTGAGTCAGCGGCTTTTGTCCGAGCCTTATTCTGAATTGTTGCGACAAGTACACAGTGTAGAGGATGGAAATGTGCAAGAGGTGTTTCGTCTTACCTGCCAGCCGCAAACACTAGGAACAGGATCACGTGATGCTGGGCTGGATACATCAATGTCTGCTGATGACGTGTCTTCCATTTTGTCCTCCTGTGATGAATGGGAAGCAGGAACTGAATGTAGAGCAACATCTTTTGCTGACCATCTGAACTCTTTGATCACTGGAGGCGAGGAAGTGTTTCATTCTCTTTCACTGATAGACTTACAAAATCATCAGCACAAAGACCCTGTCATTGCTAGGGTGTCTTATTATGTCAGCAGGAAGCGCAGACCATCACAACGCAGACAACAGACCAGTTACATATATATATATATATGTGTGTGTGTGTGTGTATTTTGTAAATTTCAAAAAGGAATTTTCACCAGAAATCTAAAATGTATTCCCACAATCATGCAGCCCTGGTTTCTTCTTGATATCAGCATGTTCACAGCTTTTTAATATATATATATATTACTATATTCTTTAGGTAGCTGCCCGTCCTGCTGACTTCAACATGAGCATGAGGAGGTGAAAAATCAAACACCTTGGAAATGACAGGTATGCACTATGTTTCAGGAAAGGAAAGGTGTGTGACTGGTTAAGTCTCTGTCTTTAGTTCAGTGTGTTAAATAATGTGCTTTTTTGCCATTTGTTGTGTATCTTTGGATGAAGTTGTGTTGTAAATAAATTCAAAACAATCAAAAAGCCATTCTTTTTTAAATCTCCTCATTCTTTGTGCAAGGTAATGTAATGATAGTGCCTGAGAGCTCCTAATAGGGCCATTATGGGAGGCTCTTTGTCTTTCTCAGGTGTGAAACACTCAATATTCATGGTGGTTAACGCCTCCTCGCATAAAGCTTTCTTACACAAAACATGTCATACAAATTTTAAATCAATATATTGTCTGATCTGAATGAGTATTCAGGATGATTTTCACATAGTTTTGGAGCAAATATTCTAGGCTACGTGATACAATTTCCAAAAGCATTGCGAATAAATAATTAGTTTGTGTTTCATGACATTATTTCAGTGACTTTTTTTTGGTCATTTTCACAAACCACGCATAAATGTTATTATCTCAAAACTACAAACTTTTACATACATGCTGCTGACATATTATTGTAGCAGAGTTTGTGATGAATGCAGTGTAATAATACTTTAGTCATGAAAATGTCACAAGTAACAGAAATAAGCACAAATGTTAGAGCATGTCAGAACACCTCCAGGACCCAGAAAACACCTCAGACCCCAGGGGGTTAACCATGAAAGGAAAGTATGAAAAAAAAAAAAAAAACGATGACCCGGGACCTGTCGTCAAAATCCCAAAAGTATGAAAAAAAAAAAAAAAAAAAGATGACCCGGGACTTGAACTCTGGTCGTCAAAATCCCAAAAGTGTTAAATGTCAGTGCTTAGACAAATAGGCTATAGGGGACAAGAGCAAAACAAAAGTTTGTTGAGTATTTGAACCTCACTGCTAAGAAACATGAGAGGGGGGGAACAGAATCCGACGGCAAAAAACCAGCTGTCGGAATCCGTTCCCCCACCCTCATTATGAGAGGTTTTGATGAAGTGGCTTAAAAAAAGGCTGATTACATTTTTTTTGTGGATGGAGCCTAACTGCTATCAGTTTAAAGAATATATTTTGCCTTTTAACCATGATAGGAAAGTATGGAAAAAAAAAAAAAAAAACGATGACCCGGGACCTGTCGTCAAAATCCCAAAAGTATGAAAAAAAAAATGGAAAAAAACATGACCCGGGACTTGAACTCAATTTTTTTGTGGATGGCGCTTAACTGCCATCAGTTTAAAGAATATCTTTTGCCTTTTAACCATGATAGGAAAGTATGAAAAAAAAAAAAAAAAACGATGACCCGGGACCTGTCGTCAAAATCCCAAAAGTATGAAAAAAAAAAAAAAAAAAAAAACATGACCCGGGACTTGAACTCAATTTTTTTTGTGGATGGAGCTTAACTGCCATCAGTTTAAAGAATATCTTTTGCCTTTTAACCATGATAGGAAAGTATGAAAAAAAAAAAAAACGATGACCCGGGACTTGAACTCTGGTCGTCAAAATCCCAAAAGTGTTAAATGTCAGTGCTTAGACAAATAGGCTATAGGGGACAACTGGAAAACAAAAGTTTGTTGAGTATTTGAACCTCACTGCTAAGAAACATGAGAGGGGGGGAACAGAATCCGACGGCAAAAAAACCAGCTGTCGGAATCCGTTCCCCCACCCTCATTATGAGAGGTTTTGATGAAGTGGCTTAAAAAAAGGCTGATTACATTTTTTTGTGGATGGAGCTTAACTGCCATCAGTTTAAAGAATATCTTTTGCCTTTTAACCATGATAGGAAAGTATGAAAAAAAAAAAAAAACGATGACCCGGGACCTGTCGTCAAAATCCCAAAAGTATGAAAAAAAAAAAAAAAAAAAAACATGACCCGGGACTTGAACTCAATTTTTTTGTGGATGGAGCTTAACTGCCATCAGTTTAAAGAATATCTTTTGCCTTTTAACCATGATAGGAAAGTATGAAAAAAAAAAAAAAAAACGATGACCCGGGACCTGTCGTCAAAATCCCAAAAGTATGAAAAAAAAAAAAAAAAAAAACATGACCCGGGACTTGAACTCAATTTTTTTTTTGGATGGAGCTTAACTGCCATCAGTTTAAAGAATATCTTTTGCCTTTTAACCATGATAGGAAAGTATGAAAAAAAAAAAAAAAAAAAAAAAAAAACGATGACCCGGGACCTGTCGTCAAAATCCCAAAAGTATGAAAAAAAAAATGAAAAAAAACATGACCCGGGACTTGAACTCAATTTTTTTGTGGATGGAGCTTAACTGCCATCAGTTTAAAGAATATCTTTTGCCTTTTAACCATGATAGGAAAGTATGAAAAAAAAAAAAAAAACGATGACCCGGGACCTGTCGTCAAAATCCCAAAAGTATGAAAAAAAAAAAAAAAAAAACATGACCCGGGACTTGAACTCAATTTTTTTTTTGGATGGAGCTTAACTGCCATCAGTTTAAAGAATATCTTTTGCCTTTTAACCATGATAGGAAAGTATGAAAAAAAAAAAAAAACGATGACCCGGGACCTGTCGTCAAAATCCCAAAAGTATGAAAAAAAAAAAAAAAAAAAAAAATGACCCGGGACTTGAACTCAATTTTTTTTGTGGATGGAGCTTAACTGCCATCAGTTTAAAGAATATCTTTTGCCTTTTAACCATGATAGGAAAGTATAAAAAAAAAAATAAAAAAAAAACGATGACCCGGGACCTGTCGTCAAAATCCCAAAAGTATGAAAATAAAATGAAAAAAAACATGACCCGGGACTTGAACTCAATTTTTTTGTGGATGGAGCTTAACTGCCATCAGTTTAAAGAATATCTTTTGCCTTTTAACCATGATAGGAAAGTATGAAAAAAAAAAAAAAAAAACGATGACCCGGGACCTGTCGTCAAAATCCCAAAAGTATGAAAATAAAAATGAAAAAAAACATGACCCGGGACTTGAACTCAATTTTTTTGTGGATGGAGCTTAACTGCCATCAGTTTAAAGAATATCTTTTGCCTTTTAACCATGATAGGAAAGTATGAAAAAAAAAACAAAACAAAAAAAACGATGACCCGGGACCTGTCGTCAAAATCCCAAAAGTATGAAAAAAAAAAATGAAAAAAAACATGACCCGGGACTTGAACTCAATTTTTTTGTGGATGGAGCTTAACTGCCATCAGTTTAAAGAATATCTTTTGCCTTTTAACCATGATAGGAAAGTATGAAAAAAAAAAAAAAACCGATGACCCGGGACCTGTCGTCAAAATCCCAAAAGTATGAAAAAAATTATGAAAAAAAACATGACCCGGGACTTGAACTCAATTTTTTTGTGGATGGCGCTTAACTGCCATCAGTTTAAAGAATATCTTTTGCCTTTTAACCATGATAGGAAAGTATGAAAAAAAAAAAAAAAAGGATGACCCGGGACCTGTCGTCAAAATCCCAAAAGTATGAAAAAAAAAATGAAAAAAAACATGACCCGGGACTTGAACTCAATTTTTTTGTGGATGGAGCTTAACTGCCATCAGTTTAAAGAATATATTTTGCCTTTTAACCATGATAGGAAAGTATGAAAAAAAAAAAAAAAACGATGACCCGGGACCTGTCGTCAAAATCCCAAAAGTATGAAAAAAAAAAAAAAAAAAAAAAACATGACCCGGGACTTAAACTCAATTTTTTTGTGGATGGAGCTGAACTGCAATCAGTTTAAAGAATATCTTTTGCCTTTTAACCATGATAGGAAAGTATGAAAAAAAAAAAAAAAAACGATGACCTGGGACCTGTCGTCAAAATCCCAAAAGTATGAAAAAAAAAAAAAAAAAAAAAGATGACCCGGGACTTGAACTCTGGTCGTCAAAATCCCAAAAGTGTTAAATGTCAGTGCTTAGACAAATAGGCTATAGGGGACAACTGGAAAACAAAAGTTTGTTGAGTATTTGAACCTCACTGCTAAGAAACATGAGAGGGGGGGGAACAGAATCCGACGGCAAAAAACCAGCTGTCGGAATCCGTTCCCCCACCCTCATTATGAGAGGTTTTGATGAAGTGGCTTAAAAAAGGCTGATTACATTTTTTTTGTGGATGGAGCCTAACTGCTATCAGTTTAAAGAATATATTTTGCCTTTTAACCATGATAGGAAAGTATGGAAAAAAAAAAAAAAAACGATGACCCGGGACCTGTCGTCAAAATCCCAAAAGTATGAAAAAAAAAATGGAAAAAAACATGACCCGGGACTTGAACTCAATTTTTTTGTGGATGGCGCTTAACTGCCATCAGTTTAAAGAATATCTTTTGCCTTTTAACCATGATAGGAAAGTATGAAAAAAAAAAAAAACGATGACCCGGGACCTGTCGTCAAAATCCCAAAAGTATGAAAAAAAAAAAAAAAAAAAAAACCATGACCTGGGACTTGAACTCAATTTTTTGTGGATGGAGCTTAACTGCCATCAGTTAAAGAATATCTTTTGCCTTTTAACCATGATAGGAAAGTATGAAAAAAAAAAAAAAAAGATGACCCGGGACTTGAACTCTGGTCGTCAAAATCCCAAAAGTGTTAAATGTCAGTGCTTAGACAAATAGGCTATAGGGGACAACTGGAAAACAAAAGTTTGTTGAGTATTTGAACCTCACTGCTAAGAAACATGAGAGGGGGGGAACAGAATCCGACGGCAAAAAACCAGCTGTCGGAATCCGTTCCCCCACCCTCATTATGAGAGGTTTTGATGAAGTGGCTTAAAAAAAGGCTGATTACATTTTTTTGTGGATGGAGCATAACTGCCATCAGTTTAAAGAATATCTTTTGCCTTTTAACCATGATAGGAAAGTATAAAAAAAAAAAAAAAAAAAAAAAAAACGATGACCCGGGACCTGTCGTCAAAATCCCAAAAGTATGAAAAAAAAAATGAAAAAAAAACATGACCCGGGACTTGAACTCAATTTTTTTGTGGATGGAGCTTAACTGCCATCAGTTTAAAGAATATCTTTTGCCTTTTAACCATGATAGGAAAGTATGAAAAAAAAAAAAAAACGATGACCCGGGACCTGTCGTCAAAATCCCAAAAGTATGAAAAAAAAAATGAAAAAAAAACATGACCCGGACTTGAACTCAATTTTTTTGTGGATGGCGTTTAACTGCCATCAGTTTAAAGAATATCTTTTGCCATTTAACCATGAAAGGAAAGTATGAAAAAAAAAAAAAAAACGATGACCCGGGACCTGTCGTCAAAATCCCAAAAGTATGAAAAAAAAAATGAAAAAAAACATGACCCGGGACTTGAACTAAATTTTTTTGTGGATGGCGCTTAACTGCCAGCAGTTTAAAGAATATCTTTTGCCTTTTAACCATGATAGGAAAGTATGAAAAAAAAAAAAAAAACGATGACCCGGGACCTGTCGTCAAAATCCCAAAAGTATGAAAAAAAAAAAAAAAAAAAACATGACCCGGGACTTGAACTCAATTTTTTTGTGGATGGAGCTTAACTGCCATCAGTTTAAAGAATATCTTTTGCCTTTTAACCATGATAGGAAAGTATGAAAAAAAAAAAAAAACGATGACCCGGGACCTGTCGTCAAAATCCCAAAAGTATGAAAAAAAAAATGAAAAAAAAAACATGACCCGGGACTTGAACTCAATTTTTTTGTGGATGGAGCTTAACTGCCATCAGTTTAAAGAATATCTTTTGCCTTTTAACCATGATAGGAAAGTATAAAAAAAAAATAAAAAAAAACGATGACCCGGGACCTGTCGTCAAAATCCCAAAAGTATGAAAAATAAAAATGAAAAAAAACATGACCCGGGACTTGAACTCAATTTTTTTGTGGATGGAGCTTAACTGCCATCAGTTTAAAGAATATCTTTTGCCTTTTAACCATGATAGGAAAGTATGAAAAAAAAAAAAAAAAAAAACGATGACCCGGGACCTGTCGTCAAAATCCCAAAAGTATGAAAATAAAAATGAAAAAAAACATGACCCGGGACTTGAACTCAATTTTTTTGTGGATGGAGCTTAACTGCCATCAGTTAAAGAATATCTTTTGCCTTTTAACCATGATAGGAAAGTATGAAAAAAAAAAAAAAAAACGATGACCCGGGACCTGTCGTCAAAATCCCAAAAGTATGAAAATAAAAATGAAAAAAAACATGACCCGGGACTTGAACTCAATTTTTTTGTGGATGGAGCTTAACTGCCATCAGTTTAAAGAATATCTTTTGCCTTTTAACCATGATAGGAAAGTATGAAAAAAAAAAAAAAAAAAAAAAAAACGATGACCCGGGACCTGTCGTCAAAATCCCAAAAGTATGAAAAAAAAAAATGAAAAAAAACATGACCCGGGACTTGAACTCAATTTTTTTGTGGATGGAGCTTAACTGCCATCAGTTTAAAGAATATCTTTTGCCTTTTAACCATGATAGGAAAGTATGAAAAAAAAAAAAAAAAACGATGACCCGGGACCTGTCGTCAAAATCCCAAAAGTATGAAAAAAATTATGAAAAAAAAACATGACCCGGGACTTGAACTCAATTTTTTTGTGGATGGCGCTTAACTGCCATCAGTTTAAAGAATATCTTTTGCCTTTTAACCATGATAGGAAAGTATGAAAAAAAAAAAAAAAAAGGATGACCCGGGACCTGTCGTCAAAATCCCAAAGTATGAAAAAAAAAATGAAAAAAAACATGACCCGGGACTTGAACTCAATTTTTTTGTGGATGGAGCTTAACTGCCATCAGTTTAAAGAATATATTTTGCCTTTTAACCATGATAGGAAAGTATGAAAAAAAAAAAAAAAACGATGACCCGGGACCTGTCGTCAAAATCCCAAAAGTATGAAAAAAAAAAAAAAAAAAAAAAAAACATGACCCGGGACTTAAACTCAATTTTTTTGTGGATGGAGCTGAACTGCAATCAGTTTAAAGAATATCTTTTGCCTTTTAACCATGATAGGAAAGTATGAAAAAAAAAAAAAAAAAACGATGACCTGGGACCTGTCGTCAAAATCCCAAAAGTATGAAAATAAAAATGAAAAAAAACATGACCCGGGACTTGAACTCAATTTTTTGTGGATGGAGCTTAACTGCCATCAGTTTAAAGAATATCTTTTGCCTTTTAACCATGATAGGAAAGTATGAAAAAAAAAAAAAAAAAAAAAAAACGATGACCCGGGACCTGTCGTCAAAATCCCAAAAGTATGAAAAAAAAAAATGAAAAAAAACATGACCCGGGACTTGAACTCAATTTTTTTGTGGATGGAGCTTAACTGCCATCAGTTTAAAGAATATCTTTTGCCTTTTAACCATGATAGGAAAGTATGAAAAAAAAAAAAAAAAACGATGACCCGGGACCTGTCGTCAAAATCCCAAAAGTATGAAAAAAATTATGAAAAAAAACATGACCCGGGACTTGAACTCAATTTTTTTGTGGATGGAGCTTAACTGCCATCAGTTTAAAGAATATATTTTGCCTTTTAACCATGATAGGAAAGTATGAAAAAAAAAAAAAAACGATGACCCGGGACCTGTCGTCAAAATCCCAAAAGTATGAAAAAAAAAAAAAAAAAAAAACATGACCCGGGACTTAAACTCAATTTTTTTGTGGATGGAGCTGAACTGCAATCAGTTTAAAGAATATCTTTTGCCTTTTAACCATGATAGGAAAGTATGAAAAAAAAAAAAAAAAAACGATGACCTGGGACCTGTCGTCAAAATCCCAAAAGTATGAAAAAAAAAAAAAAAAAAAAGATGACCCGGGACTTGAACTCTGGTCGTCAAAATCCCAAAAGTGTTAAATGTCAGTGCTTAGACAAATAGGCTATAGGGGACAACTGGAAAACAAAAGTTTGTTGAGTATTTGAACCTCACTGCTAAGAAACATGAGAGGGGGGGGAACAGAATCCGACGGCAAAAAACCAGCTGTCGGAATCCGTTCCCCCACCCTCATTATGAGAGGTTTTGATGAAGTGGCTTAAAAAAAGGCTGATTACATTTTTTTTGTGGATGGAGCCTAACTGCTATCAGTTTAAAGAATATATTTTGCCTTTTAACCATGATAGGAAAGTATGAAAAAAAAAAAAAAAAACGATGACCCGGGACCTGTCGTCAAAATCCCAAAAGTATGAAAAAAAAAATGAAAAAAAACATGACCCGGGACTTGAACTCAATTTTTTTGTGGATGGAGCTTAACTGCCATCAGTTTAAAGAATATCTTTTGCCTTTTAACCATGATAGGAAAGTATGAAAAAAAAAAAAAAACGATGACCCGGGACCTGTCGTCAAAATCCCAAAAGTATGAAAAAAAAAATGAAAAAAAACATGACCCGGGACTTGAACTAAATTTTTTTGTGGATGGCGCTTAACTGCCAGCAGTTTAAAGAATATCTTTTGCCTTTTAACCATGATAGGAAAGTATGAAAAAAAAAAAAAAAAACGATGACCCGGGACCTGTCGTCAAAATCCCAAAAGTATGAAAAAAAAAAAAAAAAAAAACATGACCCGGGACTTGAACTCAATTTTTTTGTGGATGGAGCTTAACTGCCATCAGTTTAAAGAATATCTTTTGCCTTTTAACCATGATAGGAAAGTATGAAAAAAAAAAAAAAACGATGACCCGGGACCTGTCGTCAAAATCCCAAAAGTATGAAAAAAAAAATGAAAAAAAAACATGACCCGGGACTTGAACTCAATTTTTTTGTGGATGGCGTTTAACTGCCATCAGTTTAAAGAATATCTTTTGCCATTTAACCATGAAAGGAAAGTATGAAAAAAAAAAAAAAAAAACGATGACCCGGGACCTGTCGTCAAAATCCCAAAAGTATGAAAAAAAAAATGAAAAAAAACATGACCCGGGACTTGAACTAAATTTTTTTGTGGATGGCGCTTAACTGCCAGCAGTTTAAAGAATATCTTTTGCCTTTTAACCATGATAGGAAAGTATGAAAAAAAAAAAAAAACGATGACCCGGGACCTGTCGTCAAAATCCCAAAAGTATGAAAAAAAAAAAAAAAAAAAACATGACCCGGGACTTGAACTCAATTTTTTTGTGGATGGAGCCTAACTGCTATCAGTTTAAAGAATATCTTTTGCCTTTTAACCATGATAGGAAAGTATGAAAAAAAAAAAAAAAAAAATGACCCGGGACCTGTCGTCAAAATCCCAAAAGTATGAAAAAAAAAATGAAAAAAAACATGACCCGGGACTTGAACTCAATTTTTTTGTGGATGGAGCTTAACTGCCATCAGTTTAAAGAATATATTTTGCCTTTTAACCATGATAGGAAAGTATGAAAAAAAAAAAAAAACGATGACCCGGGACCTGTCGTCAAAATCCCAAAAGTATGAAAAAAAAATGAAAAAAAACATGACCCGGGACTTGAACTCAATTTTTTTGTGGATGGAGCTTAACTGCCATCAGTTTAAAGAATATCTTTTGCCTTTTAACCATGATAGGAAAATATGAAAAAAAAAAAAAAAAACGATGACCCGGGCGGGACCTGTCGTCAAAATGCCAAAAGTATGAAAAAAAAATATATATATATATGACCTGGGACTTGAACTAAATTTTTTTTGTGGATGGAGCTTAACTGCCATCAGTTAAAGAATATGTTTTGCCTTTTAACCATGATAGGAAAGTATGAAAAAAAAAAAAAAAAAAAAAAAAAAAAACGATGATCCGGGACCTGTCGTCAAAATCCCAAAAGTATGAAAAAAAAAATGAAAAAAAACATGACCCGGGACTTGAACTCAATTTTTTTGTGGATGGCGCTTAACTGCCATCAGTTTAAAGAATATCTTTTGCCTTTTAACCATGATAGGAAAGTATAAAAAAAAAAAAAAAAACGATGACCCGGGACCTGTCGTCAAAATCCCAAAAGTATGAAAAAAAACAAAAAAAAAAAACATGACCCGGGACTTGAACTCAATTTTTTTGTGGATGGAGCTTAACTGCCATCAGTTTAAAGAATATCTTTTGCCTTTTAACCATGATAGGAAAGTATGAAAAAAAAAAAAAAAAACGATGACCCGGGACCTGTCGTCAAAATCCCCAAAGTATGAAAATAAAAATGAAAAAAAACATGACCCGGGACTTGAACTCAATTTTTTTGTGGATGGCGCTTAACTGCCATCAGTTTAAAGAATATCTTTTGCCTTTTAACCATGATAGGAAAGTATAAAAAAAAAAAAAAAAAACGATGACCCGGGACCTGTCGTCAAAATCCCAAAAGTATGAAAAAAAAAAATGAAAAAAAACATGACCCGGGACTTGAACTCAATTTTTTTGTGGATGGCGCTTAACTGCCATCAGTTTAAAGAATATCTTTTGCCTTTTAACCATGATAGGAAAGTATAAAAAAAAAATAAAAAAAAGATGACCCGGGACTTGAACTCTGGTCGTCAAAATCCCAAAAGTGTTAAATGTCAGTGCTTAGACAAATAGGCTATAGGGGACAACTGGAAAACAAAAGTTTGTTGAGTATTTGAACCTCACTGCTAAGAAACATGAGAGGGGGGGAACAGAATCCGACGGCAAAAAACCAGCTGTCGGAATCCGTTCCCCCACCCTCATTATGAGAGGTTTTGATGAAGTGGCTTAAAAAAAGGCTGATTACATTTTTTTGTGGATGGCGTTTAACTGCCATCAGTTTAAAGAATATCTTTTGCCATTTAACCATGAAAGGAAAGTATGAAAAAAAAAAAAAAAAACGATGACCCGGGACCTGTCGTCAAAATCCCAAAAGTATGAAAAAAAAAATGAAAAAAAACATGACCCGGGACTTGAACTAAATTTTTTTGTGGATGGCGCTTAACTGCCAGCAGTTTAAAGAATATCTTTTGCCTTTTAACCATGATAGGAAAGTATGAAAAAAAAAAAAAAAACGATGACCCGGGACCTGTCGTCAAAATCCCAAAAGTATGAAAAAAAAAAAAAAAAAAAACATGACCCGGGACTTGAACTCAATTTTTTTGTGGATGGAGCCTAACTGCTATCAGTTTAAAGAATATCTTTTGCCTTTTAACCATGATAGGAAAGTATGAAAAAAAAAAAAAAAAATGACCCGGGACCTGTCGTCAAAATCCCAAAAGTATGAAAAAAAAAATGAAAAAAAACATGACCCGGGACTTGAACTAAATTTTTTTGTGGATGGAGCTTAACTGCCATCAGTTTAACCCTTTGAGGTACGCACCATGAAAAAAGCAAAGGAAAAATTATTTCTTTGCATTTTTTATTCAATTATGATAACAATAACAAAAACCAAAAAAAATTTTTTAATTAGACCCTACAGTATTTTAGATACAGTCCTCTACCAAACGGTTGAGACGTCTGTTCATAATAAAAGAACAACATTCAGAACAAGTCATTTTAAGTGCAATTTCTTGACCAATAAAAAATCTGATGGCTGCTATTGATGGCTCCAAACACATCGTGTGTGTGTGTGTGTGTGTGTGTGTGTGTGTGTGTGTGTGTGTGTGTGTGTGTGTGTGTGTGTGTGTAAAACTTCACCCAAGATTTGATTAGAATTTTTTCGGGAGAAAAAGAAAACCTCCACTATGCTTTACAGACACTGTTATGAATATGGTCAGACTACTTTAAACCACTGTGCAGTAAGGTCTTCTTTGTAGAGTTTTAAAGACGATTCAAACAAATACAACAAATATTTTTGGTGGTCATGCAACAGCCCAAATTGGTTTTGGTGGTCGTGCAACAGCACAAATGGGTTTTGACCTGTTGTGCAACTGCACTAATGATTTTGGTCAGGGGTGCAACAGCAGCGGAATTAATAGTAACACCATAATTGGTATTAATTCTTCAAATTTATTCTTGATATTTACCATACAGTAGGGCTGCACGATATTGGGGAAAAAATGACATTGCCATATTTTATTTTTCTGCGATAATTTTTTGCGATATGAAATCTAATCTAATTTTTTCTTACAAACAAAAATGGGGTAAGCACACTTACATTCTCATTTTAAATGATTTAAACTTCAGAGTATTATTTAAATTAGAGTCAATTATTTGTAACTTTTAACATTAGTTCATGTATCTAATAACTAACATGAACTTACCATGAGCAAAACTTTTGTTACTGTATTTATTAATCTTTGTTTATCTTATTTTATAAAAATACAGCTGTTCATTGTTTGGTAATGTTACTTACTAATGTGTGGTAATGTTACTTCACAGTGCATTAACTATGTTAACAAATACTGTACAACTTTTGATTTCAATAATGTAGGCTATAGCCTAAATGTTGAAATTAACAATGTTGTAGAAGTGCAGTTTACCAATAGTAAATGTTAACTAATGTAGTTAAATAGTTTAATAAATAGAACATTATTGTAAAGTGTTACAGATTATTTTATACACCAATTCAGACATCTCGTGAGTTCAGTGTTGGACAGATCAGTTGTTTAAACCATTCATTAAATTGAATCGGTTCAAAGGAATCATTAGTTCGCGAATCGGATGTGTAGTCTACGGCTGTCACAGTGTTGGGTTATGTTCCCTGGTGTCCACTACAGGTCCCCTTCCCCCACGGTGTCATTCTCATTAGGAACTTCATTCCCCACAATCCTTGTCTGCACTCATCACTGTTCATTGTACCCAGCTGTTCCCCATCATGATTGTCAGTTTTGTGTGTATTTATACCCTGTGTGTATTTATACCCTATAGTTATGTCTGTTTTAGTATTGTTACGGAGTCCTTGTTATTCGTCACACCACTTTTGAGGTCTTCTTCCACGCTGTCTTTTGCCGGTTTATTGTTTTGTGTTTCGGATTGCTTATTTGGAATTTGACCCCTGCCTGGACTGTTATGAGTTACGGATTTCCCCAATAAATACTGCACTTGGATCTAACCGTTTCATCTGTGTGTGGATTGTGACAACGGCACGCGTTGTGTAATTATCTCAGCAGTTTAGGATATCACACAAGATTTGTCAACACAGAAAACATTTCATCACTGGATAGTTTTTTTGAAATGGTGAAAAAATTATATTGATCAAATATTTTTCATCAAATATGCAATTGAATAATATTAAATTAATCATTTTAACAACACTAACCCTTTTGTTCATCGTAAATAGCTAATTGTACCAATATTAGCTAATTTTACCAACATTAGCTAATTTTACCAACATTAGCTCATTTTACCAACATTAGCTCATTTTATCAACATTAGCTAGCTTCTCTACCATAAAATGACAACCCAACCGTTTGGTAGAGCATGTTTTGAAAAATTATTTGACCCTTATAAGACTTATTTTTGTTTAATTAAGTTACATAATTCTGTTTACAAGTCCTCTGAAACTATAATATGTCAACAAAATAGTATTACCTTTAAAAGTCCCGCCGATATGCGTCATCAAAGGATGAGTAAATATGCGCTGTGTCACGTGCTGTTTGAAGGAACACTGAAAAGGCATGCTGCTCACAGACACAGTGCCATCTAGTGGATTTTTTTAGCATTGCACAACTACACCAAACGATAGAGATGGCTCATTCAGATTGAGTTAATCTTGATGCATTTTTCAATTAAATATAGTGACTTAAAGTGTGGTCTACCAAATGGTTGAGTAGTACCTTAAAGGGTTAAAGAATATATTTTGCCTTTTAACCATGATAGGAAAGTATGAAAAAAAAAACAAAAAACGATGACCCGGGACCTGTCGTCAAAATCCCAAAAGTATGAAAAAAAAATGAAAAAAAACATGACCCGGGACTTGAACTAAATTTTTTTGTGGATGGAGCTTAACTGACATCAGTTTAAAGAATATCTTTTGCCTTTTAACCATGATAGGAAAATATGAAAAAAAAAAAAAAACGATGACCCGGGCGGGACCTGTCGTCAAAATGCCAAAAGTATGAAAAAAAAATATATATATATATGACCTGGGACTTGAACTCAATTTTTTTGTGGATGGAGCTTAACTGCCATCAGTTTAAAGAATATGTTTTGCCTTTTAACCATGATAGGAAAGTATGAAAAAAAAAAAAAAAAAAAAAAAAAAACGATGACCCGGGACCTGTCGTCAAAATCCCAAAAGTATGAAAAAAAAACATGAAAAAAAACATGACCCGGGACTTGAACTCAATTTTTTTTGTGGATGGCGCTTAACTGCCATCAGTTTAAAGAATATATTTTGCCTTTTAACCATGATAGGAAAGTATAAAAAAAAAAAAAAAAAACGATGACCCGGGACCTGTCGTCAAAATCCCAAAAGTATGAAAAAAAAAAAAAAAAAAAAGATGACCCGGGACTTGAACTCTGGTCGTCAAAATCCCAAAAGTGTTAAATGTCAGTGCTTAGACAAATAGGCTATAGGTGACAAGAGTAAAACAAAAGTTTGTTGAGTATTTGAACCTCACTGCTAAGAAACATGAGAGGGGGGGGGGACAGAATCCGACGGCAAAAAACCAGCTGTCGGAATCCGTTCCCCCACCCTCATTATGAGAGGTTTTGATGAAGTGGCTTAAAAAAAGGCTGATTACATTTTTTGTGGATGGAGCCTAACTGCTATCAGTTTAAAGAATATATTTTGCCTTTGCATGATAGGAAAGTATGAAAAAAAAAAAAAAAAAAAAACGATGACCCGGGACCTGTCGTCAAAATCCCAAAAGTATGAAAAAAAAAAATGAAAAAAAAACATGACCCGGGACTTGAACTCAATTTTTTTGTGGATGGAGCTTAACTGCCATCAGTTTAAAGAATATCTTTTGCCTTTTAACCATGATAGGAAAGTATAAAAAAAAAAAAAAAAACGATGACCCGGGACCTGACGTCAAAATCCCAAAAGTATGAAAAAAAAAAAAAAAAAAAAACATGACCCGGGACTTGAACTCAATTTTTTTTGTGGATGGAGCTTAACTGCCATCAGTTTAAAGAATATATTTTGCCTTTTAACCATGATAGGAAAGCATGAAAAAAAAAAAAAACGATGACCCGGGACCTGTCGTCAAAATCCCAAAAGTATGAAAAAACAAAACAAAAAAAAACATGACTCGGGACTTGAACTCAATTTTTTTGTGGATGGAGCTTAACTGCCATCAGTTTAAAGAATATCTTTTGCCTTTTAACCATGATAGGAAAGTATAAAAAAAAAAAAAAAACGATGACCCGGGACTTGAACTCTGGTCGTCAAAATCCCAAAAGTATGAAAAAAAAAAAAAAAAAAAAAGATGACCCGGGACTTGAACTCTGGTAGTCAAAATCCCAAAAGTGTTAAATGTCAGTGCTTAGACAAATAGGCTATAGGGGACAAGAGCAAAACAAAAGTTTGTTGAGTATTTGAACCTCACTGCTAAGAAACATGAGAGGGGGGGAACAGAATCCGACGGCAAAAAAACCAGCTGTCGGAATCCGTTCCCCCACCCTCATTATGAGAGGTTTTGATGAAGTGGCTTAAAAAAAGGCTGATTAAATTTTTTTGTGGATGGAGCATAACTGCTACCAGTTTAAAGAATATCTTTTGCCTTTTAACCATGATAGGAAAGTATGAAAAAAAAAAAAAAAAAAAAAAAAAAAAACGATGACCCGGGACCTGTCGTCAAAATCCCAAAAGTATGAAAAAAAAAATGAAAAAAAAACATCACCCGGGACTTGAACTCAATTTTTTTGTGGATGGAGCTTAACTGCCATCAGTTTAAAGAATATCTTTTGCCTTTTAACCATGATAGGAAAGTATGAAAAAAAAAAAAAAAAAAAAAAAAAACGATGACCCGGGACCTGTCGTCAAAATCCCAAAAGTATGAAAAAAAAAAATGAAAAAAAACATGACCCGGGACTTGAACTCAATTTTTTTGTGGATGGAGCTTAACTGCCATCAGTTTAAAGAATATCTTTTGCCTTTTAACCATGATAGGAAAGTATGAAAAAAAAAAAAAAACGATGACCCGGGACCTGTCGTCAAAATCCCAAAAGTATGAATAAATTATGAAAAAAAACATGACCCGGGACTTGAACTCAATTTTTTTGTGGATGGCGCTTAACTGCCATCAGTTTAAAGAATATCTTTTGCCTTTTAACCATGATAGGAAAGTATGAAAAAAAAAAAAAAAAAAAAAAAAAAACTATGACCCAGGACCTGTCGTCAAAATCCCAAAAGTATGAAAAATAATAAAAAAGAAACATGACCCGGGACTTGAACTCAATTTTTTTGTGGATGGAGCTGAACTGCCATCAGTTTAAAGAATATATTTTGCCTTTTAACCATGATAGGAAAGTATGGAAAAAAAAAAAAAACGATGACCCGGGACCTGTCGTCAAAATCCCAAAAGTATGAAAAAAAAAAAAAAAAAAAAAAACATGACCCGGGACTTGAACTCAATTTTTTTGTGGATGGAGCTTAACTGCCATCAGTTTAAAGAATATCTTTTGCCTTTTAACCATGATAGGAAAGTATGAAAAAAAAAAAAAAAAAAAAAAAACTATGACCCAGGACCTGTCGTCAAAATCCCAAAAGTATGAAAATAAATAAAAAAGAAACATGACCCGGGACTTGAACTCAATT
>JARPMJ010009429.1:0-7500 GCA_033366665.1 Phoxinus dragarum
AATTCTCACATACTCACAATTCTCACAATACTCACAATACTCACAATAATCACAATAATCACAATACTCACAATAATCACAATACTCACAATAAGCACAATACTCACAATAAGCACAATACTCACAATAAGCACAATACTCACAATAAGCACAATACTCACAATACTCACAATAATCACAATACTCACAATAATCACAATACTCACAATAATCACAATACTCACAATAATCACAATACTCACAATAATCACAATACTCACAATAATCACAATAATCACAATACTCACAATAATCACAATACTCACAATAATCACAATAATCACAATACTCACAATAATCACAATACTCACAATACTCACAATAATCACAATACTCACAATAATCACAATACTCACAATAATCACAATAATCACAATACTCACAATACTCACAATAATCACAATAATCACAATACTCACAATAATCACAATACCCACAATACTCACAATAATCACAATACTCACAATACTCACAATAATCACAATAAGCACAATACTCACAATAATCACAATACTCACAATAAGCACAATACTCACAATACTCACAATATTCACAATACTCACAATACTCACAATATTCACAATACTCACAATACTCACAATAAGCACAATACTCACAATAATCACAATACTTACAATAAGCACAATACTCACAATAATCACAATATTCACAATAAGCACAATACTCACAATAATCACAATACTCACAATAAGCACAATACTCACAATAATCACAATACTCACAATAAGCACACTACTCACAATACTCACAATAATCACAATACTCACAATAATCACAATAATCACAATACTCACAATAAGCACAATACTCACAATACTCACACTACTCACAATACTCACAATAATCACAATAATCACAATACTCACAATAATCACAATACTCACAATAATCACAATACTCACAGTACTCAGAATAATCACAATAATCACAATACTCACAATACTCACAATAATCACAAAACTCACAATAATCACAATACTCACACAATACTGTGGTGTGTGTGTGTGTTTTAATGTGTGTGAGATGAACTGATCATCTCTTCCTCTTTACGAGTTACAGCAGCAAATGCACATGGACATCAGGAGGAATGATGAAACATACAGAACAACTTTCTGAAATCAATAATAACTCATAATCGATCTTTTGAGATGTTTTCCTCAATAGAACAATTAACATGTACTGTCCCTGAAATATATACAAATGAGTCGATATCCAATTGGATTTGAATCAAATCGCGAGCTTGTGAATCGAAATTGAGTCGTGGAAGTTGTATCATTTTTCTAAATATCTTCTTTTACTGTAGGTTCTAGGAAAGAGATGAAGTTTAATCCCCCCCCCCCCCCCTCTCTACACATTTCTACACACTGCAGATTGAGTTTCATCCCACAGGAGCGCTGATATTCCCTCATGCACACACACTCTTAGCGGGTGTCGAAGCAGCAGCAACCTTGAAGCGGTCGGATTTAACAATAGTGTGTGTGTGTGTGTGTCCGTGTGTGTGTGTGTGTGTGTCTGTGTGTGTGTGTGTGTGTTAGAGAAAGAGAGCAAACGAGAGCACGGGGAACTTCAAATGTAGGTTTTACAGAGAGCCGCTGTTTAACAGAGCAAAGACAGGAGACACACACACACACACACACACACACTGTGTAGTGCTGTGATTTAAAACAGGATTTTTCAGAAAATCCCAATGGAAAATCGAATTGTAAAAGACGCTGTTTTTGATCTTCATTCCCAATTTACTCTGGAAACTCATGTCCAACATTGTGTGTGTGTGTGTGTTGTTGTGTGTGTGTGTGTGTGTGTGTGTTAGATATGAAAGATAAACTATTATCTAACATAAAATTAACTTAGCAATGTCTTGACCTTCTCGACTGTATCTGTTTGAGTGACAGTTAATGAATTGTTGTAAAAACATTTTCATTCTTAATTTAATTACCATTTTTTTACATTTAGCTAAATACTGTTATATTTTATTAATATTCAAAATGTGCTTTTATTTTTATTCTTAATTTTTATATTTATTTCATTTTTGTTGTGCTTTTATCATTTTCCTTATTATTTAATATTTTAAATATTATAATTCATATATATTTTATATATATATCAGTTTTTATTTAAAATAATAAACACTTTATTTATATTTTATTTTATTTCAGCTTTATTTAAATTACCGATTTTTTTAAAATAGTTTTTAATTTTTTTAATAGTTTTATTTAACAACACTGAACCCAAGCAGTAAAATTTAATTCCAGATACTCAATTTCTATTGAAATTTTATGCAAGCTTATTATTTGCAACCCAGTTCAGGCATTTAAAAAAAGTGTTTACCATGTAATTTGATCTGTTTTTTACTTTGATAATGGTGTTTTTTGCTAGAAGGGAACAACATGTGTTTAGTCGTCCCACAGGGTAACAGAAATTAATAACTCATAATATGTAACGCGAACTTCTGAAGATGATGATGGACAGTCTGAGAATCTGAAATCATCTGACCGAGGGTCAGCGGAAGTGCCAAAGGTGTCAGGGTGGCAGAACAAAGACTGGAAATAATATAGATATATCTTGTCCAAATCTATTAGTGTTGGAGTAAATGTCCAATTAATGTGCTGTGTGATAACCGTGTGTGCTTTACTGCATGAAATATGCATGAGCGATCCCTCAGACTGCGTTTACATATTCCTCTGATCGCGCGCCGAAGGACGAAGCCCTTCTGTCTCTCTCTGGGACTGAGAGGAAGAGGAGACACATGCAGCCCTTCTCTTTCTTCTCCTCGCCCTTCATCTCACACACACACACACACACACACACACACACACACACACACACACACACACACACACACACACACTCACAAACACACACACACACACACACACACACACTCACACACACACACACACACACACACACACACTCACACACACACACACACACACACACACACACACACACACACACACACACACACACACACACACACACACTCACACACACACACACACACACACTCACACACACACACACACACACACTCACACACACACACACACACACACACACACACACACACACACACACACACACACCACACACACACACACACACACACACACACACACACACCACACACACACACACACACACACACACACACACCACACACACTCACACACACACACTCACACACACACACACACACACACACACACACACACACACACACACACACACACACACACACACACACACACACACACACACACACACACACACACACACACACACACACACACACTCACTCACACTCACACACACACACTCACACTCACACTCACACACACACACACTCACACACACACACTCACACACACACTCACACACACACACACACTCACACACACACACACGCACACACAATTTGTGTAAACAAAGTATTTGTGTGGAAACCGTGATGCATTTTATTTTTCAGGATTATTTTATGAATAGAAAGTTCAAAAGAACAGCATTTATTTGAAATATAATCTTTTGTAACATTATAAATGTCTTTACTGTCACTTTTGATCAATCTAAGGAGTCCTTGATGAATAAAAGTACTAATTTATTCTAAAAATGGTTTTAAATGGTAATATTTTTGTAAGTTACAACATATGTTATTACAGCTTTTGTAGATTTAATGGTAAACTACTTACAGAGAAAAAAGGAGGATTGATTGATTGAATAAAACTAAAATATTCAGTAAATGATGAACAGATATTAGGTCAAAGGTCAAGAAGTGAATAAAAGAACCGAGAAAACATTTCTTCAAAGACTCGCAAACGAACGTGCATGATCTGGAGGATTCATCCTTTCCATGTGAGAAAATGAGAGAGGAGAAGAAGAAGAAGAAGAAGAAGACGAGGGACTTCCATGAATACATGCTGATTTCAGCCGCAATTATGACATGATGAAAAACTGAAAATCTTCCTCTCTCTCTCTCCTCGTTTTCCAGCACAAATACCTCAACATTCCTAAAGCAAGACACATTTACTGCAGAAGCAACATGACTGGAGATATTAAAGGGTAACTAAACCCTAAAACAGTTCATGATCTGTGAGACTGGGGCTTTAGTAATGCTGTTAATTGATTCAAGTAAATGTGTGGACAATTCGCCTTTGGCTAAGCCACGCCCTAGAATGTAGATTGACCAATCACAGCGCAGCCGAGAACGAGCTCCACAGCGGTCCGACACTTCTTCACAGCGCTCCATTGACTTTAACACCGGCGTCTCGTATGTTTGGTCTCGGCAGGATATTACCGTCGTAGTTTTATCAGAAATACTGTTAACCGTTGTGTCTGGGGCGTTTGTAACACAGATACGTGTTTCCCAGAGAGGTTGGAGGGGGATCCGTTTTCCCCCTTCCCAAAACCCGGTCAAATCCTGACCAGTGTCGTCTTTGGATTAAACTGTGTGGACGTCCTCAGTCAGCGAAACCCCTCAAGATCAACAACACACTTTTGTGTTTTAACCTTACTGTGAAGTTATACTAGTTAGACAGTTTTATGCTGGTTTAGGTCATGATTTCGGTTCTCTACGCTAATTGTTGATACGCTAGCACACGCTGCTAATAAACACAACTTTATACTCGCGTAGTCCGTTTGCTTTGTAATAGCGATTATAGAAGTGAATAGAGAGCCAGCTCTGCATGAACAGTGTTGCTCCTGATATTGTGAGTCCCAGCCTCCGTCTCCATTAGGATATGATGCGCTGGTTCATGTTTTGACTGTGACCGTTACGCTTTTGCCTCTATTTGGATCTTGTTGTTGCTTGCGTTTCGCCGGTATGTCTTGAATATAGCCTTCGAACGCACACTTCTGCCTACTTCTATCCGACACTTTATTTGCTGCTTTATAAAAGTTTGATAAAAGTTCATCAGGAAGAGCCGTCACAGCATAAGCCATGTTGATACCAAACCAGAGCCCAGGTGAAGTTGACGGACGTAGCAACAGTAACTAAGGGGGGCGGGGCTTAGCCAAAGGTGAATTGGGTATAAAGTGTTTTAATTCTACAATATAAAAGTGCCTGAGTGCTGCCCTCTTCAGGCTGAATGATGGCTACTGCAGTCGAATTTTCCTATTGGATGTTGTGGTGCCGCGGGTCTCAGGTGCACCCCCCACCCCTTGGCCCCGCCCCCCCAAACCCCAAGAATTTTTCAGATATAGGGCTCTGACCGGGGGTTGATTTAGCCTTTAAGAACAAAATCATGTTCTTGAAGTGAGAAAAAAAAAATGAAGTGAGTTTGTGCTGAAAATGATCCTGGAATCCCTGTATTTGAACCTTTTCTTCTGAGAGTTGAGGAGAAGCATCCGAGGAAAACCTGATGTTTAGATCACACCTGAACCTCCTGACGTGTGATCTGTGGACCAGAGAGAAGCCATGTCCTTCAGGCTGATGTGATCCTGCATCACTCTCGATTACATAAAGCACCTGTGTGTGTGAGGACAGATGAACACACTGTTGTTACACAACACCTGCGCTAGTGTGTGTCGCTGGTTCTTTGTGTTGTCAGATATACAGTGATGATTCAGGCTCGGATCCCGCAGGTCGTAACTGATCAGATTTGAGTAATAATATTCCTGCTATTCCACATTTCTTCATATCGGCGACGACCACGAGGATCCTGCTAATCCCATCGCCAGAGTTTAATCCCAGCGAGAGGACAGATCAGTGTCTCGCTCTTCACATGTTACAAATGCATGCGTTTGTTGTTGTTTTATAGGTTAGCGGTAAAAACACAAGAATTAAACTTTGCAAATGCATGAAAAATGCATTGTGAAAAATGATTTTAAAGAATGGAAGCATACTTAGCATACTTTCTACGGCTTTGTTTACACGAAACGATCTGAAGAGAAAACGCAAAAGTGGCGTTGCGTTATCACTTTTTATTCTGCGTCTAGACGAGCGTTATGGGGGAAATCTGCATATGGTGACGCAAAAGTGTGTGAGATTGGATGTAGTGTGCACTCCAGACGGCTAGGTGGCGATGTGGAGCACTGAAAGTGAAAGAGTTTAATACGGTAAAGCGGCTGCTTTAACCCTCGCTGCTCTTCGCGTGTCGCTCAAAAATTACAGATTTGTTATTTTTTATTAAATTAAATGAATGCTATATTTTAGTTTGATAATGTTTTGTTATGTTCCTGTACCGGCGCATGCCTGTGACGTAAACGCGTACGCGACGCCTTCACTGTCTAGCAGACTTTTGCGTTTTTATCGTTTTTACCCTTTAGACGGGAACGCAGCGGTGGAGGTTTTAAGATCTCCACTCTGGAGGCGGGTTTCACTTTTTTGAGTTTTTAAGCCCCAAAAACGCCGTCGCCGTGTAAACGAAAGGCACATCCATATAAAAATATTTTTACGTTTTCACCCGCGAGCGTTCTCGTGTAAACAGGGCCTAAACGAGTACTTGTCAGGGAAATAATAGAGTTTAAAAGAAGATACTTTAGTGCAAACTGGATGTATTGCTTTCAGACACTTAAATGCATGTTAATTGCAATTAAATGAAAATGTATTATGGCTCAAACTTATATTAAATGCATGACTTTTAGAGTGATTAAAGTAAGACTTAGATATGCATCTCAATATGTAATGTCATAATTACTTCTGTTGTCTTTGAAATATAGTTAAAGTGTCCTGCCGATACTGACAAGCGTTCACAACCTTCAAACGTGTATATCATGCATTTAAATGTATTAGTTACACATAATGATATAAGTTGCCATTTAAAATATATTAACTCGTAATATTGAATACCACATACAGTTCAAATTAAAATCATGTGCTTTATGCAACACATCAAACTAAGAGTACATCTTTATGCATTACAAAAGATCATGAAAACATAATAAAGAAAAACTTTTAATCTAACATTATTATAAAGTGCAAAGTTTTTAAAAGTTTGTCAGGAAACAGTGGCTAACTTAATTTATTTTAGGGTGTTCTTGTTACAGTGCATCTGTAGGATTAAGTAATAAAGTCACTTTAATTAACAGGATGTACTTTCTATATAATTATCGCTAGGATTAGGGTTGGTTGAGGGTCAGTTGCACGCTATGCATAATTTACCTCTGGGATCCGAGAGTCGCCAACGAGTTTCTCGGCAGTGTTGTCAGATATAATACCTCTTCCGGGGCTGTAGGGGGCGCTCTATAGAGAAACCTGCGAGCATACAGCGAACACATTCCCGAAGCTGCAGCCCTGCTTTAACTGGACTTTTATTAATACATATATATTATATTATATTATCAGCAACATCAAACATTTCCCAGCAGAGACTTCCCAGGGAACAGGGAACGTTCTCTCAAGGTTTTCTCAAAGTTATGAGCAAATGTTCTTCCAGTAATGAACAAATAGTTATTGATTAGCTAGTGAACTATTCACATGAGCGCTGTTACTAATGTGTTAAT
>JARPMJ010009429.1:17500-27108 GCA_033366665.1 Phoxinus dragarum
GTAGATCAGTTGTGAAGTTCAGTTGTGTAGATCAGTTGTGTAGATCAGTTGTGTAGTTCAGTTGTGTAGTTCAGTTGTGTAGATCAGTTGTGTAGATCAGTTGTGTAGATCAGTTGTGTAGTTCAGTTGTGTAGTTCAGTTGTGTAGTTCAGTTGTGTAGTTCAGTTGTGTAGATCAGTTGTGTAGATCAGTTGTGTAGTTCAGTTGTGTAGTTCAGTTGTGTAGATCAGTTGTGTAGATCAGTTGTGTAGATCAGTTGTGTAGATCAGTTGTGTAGTTCAGTTGTGTAGATCAGTTGTGTAGTTCAGTTGTGTAGTTCAGTTGTGTAGATCAGTTGTGTAGATCAGTTGTGTAGTTCAGTTGTGTAGTTCAGTTGTGTAGTTCAGTTGTGTAGATCAGTTGTGTAGATCAGTTGTGTAGTTCAGTTGTGTAGTTCAGTTGTGTAGTTCAGTTGTGTAGATCAGTTGTGTAGATCAGTTGTGTAGATCAGTTGTGTAGATCAGTTGTGTAGATCAGTTGTGTAGATCAGTTGTGTAGTTCAGTTGTGTAGATCAGTTGTGTAGATCAGTTGTGTAGATCAGTTGTGTAGTTCAGTTGTGTAGTTCAGTTGTGTAGTTCAGTTGTGTAGATCAGTTGTGTAGATCAGTTGTGTAGTTCAGTTGTGTAGTTCAGTTGCGTAGTTCAGTTGTGTAGATCAGTTGTGTAGATCAGTTGTGTAGATCAGTTGTGTAGTTCAGTTGTGTAGTTCAGTTGTGTAGATCAGTTGTGTAGATCAGTTGTGACGTTCAGTTGTGTAGTTCAGTTGTGTAGTTCAGTTGTGTAGATCAGTTGTGTAGATCAGTTGTGTAGTTCAGTTGTTCAGTTGTGTAGATCAGTTGTGTAGTTCAGTTGTGTAGTTCAGTTGTGTAGTTCAGTTGTGTAGATCAGTTGTGTAGTTCAGTTGTGTAGATCAGTTGTGTAGATCAGTTGTGTAGTTCAGTTGTGTAGATCAGTTGTGTAGATCAGTTGTGTAGATCAGTTGTGTAGTTCAGTTGTGTAGTTCAGTTGTGTAGTTCAGTTGTGTAGATCAGTTGTGTAGATCAGTTGTGTAGTTCAGTTGTGTAGTTCAGTTGTGTAGATCAGTTGTGTAGTTCAGTTGTTCAGTTGTGTAGATCAGTTGTGTAGTTCAGTTGTGTAGATCAGTTGTGAAGTTCAGTTGTGTAGATCAGTTGTGTAGATCAGTTGTGTAGTTCAGTTGTGTAGTTCAGTTGTGTAGATCAGTTGTGTAGATCAGTTGTGTAGTTCAGTTGTGTAGATCAGTTGTGTAGATCAGTTGTGTAGATCAGTTGTGTAGATCAGTTGTGTAGTTCAGTTGTGTAGATCAGTTGTGTAGATCAGTTGTGTAGATCAGTTGTGTAGTTCAGTTGTGTAGTTCAGTTGTGTAGTTCAGTTGTGTAGTTCAGTTGTGTAGATCAGTTGTGTAGTTCAGTTGTTCAGTTGTGTAGATCAGTTGTGTAGTTCAGTTGTGTAGATCAGTTGTGAAGTTCAGTTGTGTAGATCAGTTGTGTAGATCAGTTGTGTAGTTCAGTTGTGTAGTTCAGTTGTGTAGATCAGTTGTGTAGATCAGTTGTGTAGTTCAGTTGTGTAGTTCAGTTGTGTAGTTCAGTTGTGTAGTTCAGTTGTGTAGTTCAGTTGTGTAGATCAGTTGTGTAGATCAGTTGTGTAGTTCAGTTGTGTAGTTCAGTTGTGTAGATCAGTTGTGTAGATCAGTTGTGTAGATCAGTTGTGTAGATCAGTTGTGTAGTTCAGTTGTGTAGATCAGTTGTGTAGTTCAGTTGTGTAGTTCAGTTGTGTAGATCAGTTGTGTAGATCAGTTGTGTAGTTCAGTTGTGTAGTTCAGTTGTGTAGATCAGTTGTGTAGATCAGTTGTGTAGATCAGTTGTGTAGATCAGTTGTGTAGTTCAGTTGTGTAGATCAGTTGTGTAGATCAGTTGTGTAGATCAGTTGTGTAGTTCAGTTGTGTAGTTCAGTTGTGTAGTTCAGTTGTGTAGATCAGTTGTGTAGATCAGTTGTGTAGTTCAGTTGTGTAGTTCAGTTGCGTAGTTCAGTTGTGTAGATCAGTTGTGTAGATCAGTTGTGTAGATCAGTTGTGTAGTTCAGTTGTGTAGTTCAGTTGTGTAGATCAGTTGTGTAGATCAGTTGTGACGTTCAGTTGTGTAGTTCAGTTGTGTAGTTCAGTTGTGTAGTTCAGTTGTGTAGTTCATGGAGGATCTGAGAAGCTGAGCTCTCAGCCCCAGACGTCTCGGCTGAGTTCAGGAGTCCACACACACACACACACACACACACACACACACACACACACACACACACACCACACACACACACACACACACACACACACACTCCGTTCTCTGATGAACATGCTGTAATTCCTGCAGTAAAGTTGCATGGACATGGATCTCCTGCCGGCTGGAAAAGATGAAATAAATACATCGCTCTTAATAATTCCCAGACACCGCAGGGATTGTGGAGTTATTAGATCTTATTGCATCTGATTCAGAATTCAGTGTGATCTCAGCGTACGGTCGAACTGAGATGTGCAGGGAGACGGGCAAAACTTTCTGCTGTGTGTGTGTGTGTGTGTGTTTCTCTCGCTGGCCTCTCTATGACCCGAACATCATCATCTCTCCAGTGGAGGAACAGGGGGAGTGCGAGTGTGTGTGTGTGTGTGTGTGTGAACATCATCATATCTCCGGTGGAGGAACAGGGGGAGTGCGAGTGTGTGTGTGTGTGTGTGTGTGTGTGTGTGTGTGAACATCATCATATCTCCGGTGGAGGAACAGGAGGAGCGAGAGTCTGTGTGTGTGTGTGTGTGTGTGTGTGTGTGTGTGTGTGCGTGTATGCGTGCGTGTGTGTGTGTGTGTGAACATCATCATATCTCCGGTGGAGGAACAGGAGGAGCGAGAGTCTGTGTGTGTGTGTGTGTGTGTGTGTGTGTGTGTGTGTGAACATCATCATATCTCCGGTGGAGGAACAGGAGGAGCGAGAGTCTGTGTGTGTGTGTGTGTGTGTGTGTGTGTGTGAACATCATCATATCTCCGGTGGAGGAACAGGAGGAGCGAGAGTCTGTTTGTGTGTGTGTGTGTCTGTGTCTGTGTGTGTGTGTGTGTGAACATCATCATATCTCCGGTGGAGGAACAGGAGGAGCGAGAGTCTGTGTGTGTGTGTGTGTGTGTGTGTGTGTGTGTGCGTGACCTCCTATGACACCGCGGAGCAACACACACACATCTGCTTTTGAATCTCGGGACGGGGTGGAGCTCAAGTGCGTCTCTACACGAGTCCCGTGTTCACACACAGATCTAACAGCTGTTTTCCTGAGGTTATCACACACAACGCAAAACTAAAACTGACATTTAGTGCTTCTACATCTTCACTCACACAAACCCTTCAGAGAAGCAGTGTCTCCCGCAGGTAATCATGGGAGATCAGTGTGTTATTATTATTCACAGCGTGTGTTACTGTGTTCTGTGTGTGAGTGTAAAAAGAGAAAAAAATTATAATTGCAATATTTCTGATAAAAATTGTGATTTAAAAGGCATTTTAAAAAAAAAGCTACTGGTTTGCTGTGCTTGTTTAGGGCGTCACAATTTTGGTCAGAAATGTTGTGATTATATATCAATATGACTATAAAATAATAATAAATTATTATTATTATTAAATATTCAAATACAAAATATCACTGTTGTAATTTGTAATTTTCACTGTAAAATATATAGTTATTTTTACAGTTGAACTATAAAATTACAATGTTTTCTGTGCAAACACAGTTCTTCAAAATGTTATGTTCCACAGAAAAAAAGAAAGTTTGGGAAAATTTTGAAAGTGATGACAGAATTTACAGTAAAAAAACATATTTCATTATCTGATTTATTGTTAATTTACGGACCTATTGAAGTACTAATATCTGTTTTGTACCAATTAAATACCCTGACAACCACCAATCACAGTGGAGATGAGTCACATGATCAATCAAAGCTCATGGCGGTTCAGCGAAGAGAGGAGTGTGTTCCGGCGCAAACGTTCCCTGGTGATATTCTGCAGTTCCAGAAAACAATTCCGCCACCAAGTCTAAAGACAGTGGCACGTTGCGCGATAGTCATATGCTATTTTAAGCGCGCATGCTTGGCCATTATGTAGCGTGTGAACTACGCACACACACTTTGATTCTCTAATCTAAGGCTATGTTTACACGGAAACGATCTGAAGAGAAAACGCAAAAGTGGCGTTGCGTTATCACTTTTTATTCTGCGTCTAGACGAGCGTTATGGGGGGAAATCTGCATATGGTGACGCAAAAGTGTGTGAGATTGGATGTAGTGTGCACTCCAGGCGGCTAGGTGGCGATGTGGAGCACTGAAAATGAAAGAGACGCTGACACAGTTTTTCATGTTTAATACGGTAAAGCCGTTGCTTTAACCCTCGGTGCTCGGTGTGTGTGTGTGTGTGTGTGTGTGTGTGTGTGTGTGTGTGTGTGTGTGTGTGTGTGTGTGTGTGTGTGTGTGTGTGTGTGTGTGTGTGTGAGACGCGAATGGAGAACTGAGCAGCCCTAAAAGACTTCCATTAGTCCCACTTTCCCATGAGGAGGGTTTGGGATAATTACCAATTAGAGCAGCCGTCAGTGTGTGTGTGGGTGTGTGTGTGTGTGTGTGTGTCTGCTTACAGCCGTATAGGTCTGTGTGTTAAATATGGAAAAGACTTTAATCTAATGCTTGAGTCGCTCTCTGCAATTGCTTGTCAGTTTTGTCAGCTAATTATAAAGCCTCATTGTGAGCTGGTTTGTCCTTCTATAACTCTCTGTTCCCGAAGCTCAATCCCACTCCTGTCCCGGATGAAGACTTTTATCCGCTCAGCACATCGTGTTTTCTTCTTGAAGAAGTGTGTGTGTAAAGGGAGTGTGTTCTCGGTCCCTCGACACCATGTTGCTCTTCTGATGTTAAACGCACTGCGGCTCAGAGTCTAGAGTCTTTGGATGAACCTTCAACTGAACATCACGGCTGAAGTTGCTCTGAAGAAGGGCGAATTCTAGCAGCATTTCTGCAACAAAAAAAAAATAGAAATCGAGCAACTTAATTCCTTCACGAAGCCCTTAGAGAAACGTTCACACCGGGGCGAGGTCTCACTACTACAAGTCTCACTACTAACTAGTTACTTATTAAAAGTTAGAGTAAGATGTAGTTTTTATACATCAAAACTTTAACTGTCATGCAACAGTGGAGTCAGATTGCATAAAGTCTGATTTCTGTAACCTACTAGATATCTGTTCTAGTTTTGCAAAGATGTTATGAATTGTCTTATATTGTAATAAAACAGACATTTAACAAATATATCATCAAAATAACCATTGAAAAATAAATATTACGGCATTAAATGGCAACTTTACACATTCATATCGAGACAAATTTATGTTACATTTTAGATGTTGTTAACTGAGATTATTCAATATGAGATAAGATGAGGAGTCAGGCAGAGATCTCTGGGTTTCTGAGAGAGGATGAGGAGTCAGACAGAGATCTCTGAGTTTCTGAGAAGAGGATGAGGAGTCAGGCAGAGATGTCTGGGTTTCTGAGAAGAGGATGAGGAGTCAGGCAGAGATCTCTGGGTTTCTGAGAAGAGGATGAGGAGTCAGGCAGAGATCTCTGGGTTTCTGAGAAGAGGATGAGGAGTCAGGCAGAGATCTCTGGGTTTCTGAGAAGAGGATGAGGAGTCAGAGAGAGATCTCTGGGTTTCTGAGAAGAGGATGAGGAGTCAGGCAGAGATCTCTGGGTTTCTGAGAAGAGGATGAGGAGTCAAGCAGAGATCTCTGGGTTTCTGAGAAGAGGATGAGGAGTCAGGCAGAGATCTCTGGGTTTCTGAGAAGAGGATGAGGAGTCAGGCAGAGATCTCTGGGTTTCTGAGAAGAGGATGAGGAGTCAGGTAGAGATCTCTGGGTTTCTGAGAAGAGGATGAGGAGTCAGGTAGAGATCTCTGGGTTTCTGAGAAGAGGATGAGGAGTCAAGCAGAGATCTCTGGGTTTCTGAGAAGAGGATGAGGAGTCAGGCAGAGATCTCTGGGTTTCTGAGAAGAGGATGAGGAGTCAGGCAGAGATCTCTGGGTTTCTGAGAAGAGGATGAGGAGTCAGGTAGAGATCTCTGGGTTTCTGAGAAGAGGATGAGGAGTCAGGCAGAGATCTCTGGGTTTCTGAGAAGAGGATGAGGAGTCAGGTAGAGATCTCTGGGTTTCTGAGAAGAGGATGAGGAGTCAGAGAGAGATCTCTGGGTTTCTGAGAAGAGGATGAGGAGTCAGGTAGAGATCTCTGGGTTTCTGAGAAGAGGATGAGGAGTCAAGCAGAGATCTCTGGGTTTCTGAGAAGAGGATGAGGAGTCAGGCAGAGATCTCTGGGTTTCTGAGAAGAGGATGAGGAGTCAGGCAGAGATCTCTGGGTTTCTGAGAAGAGGATGAGGAGTCAGGTAGAGATCTCTGGGTTTCTGAGAAGAGGATGAGGAGTCAAGCAGAGATCTCTGGGTTTCTGAGAAGAGGATGAGGAGTCAGGCAGAGATCTCTGGGTTTCTGAGAAGAGGATGAGGAGTCAGGCAGAGATCTCTGGGTTTCTGAGAAGAGGATGAGGAGTCAGGCAGAGATCTCTGAGTTTCTGAGAAGAGGATGAGGAGTCAGGCAGAGATGTCTGGGTTTCTGAGAAGAGGATGAGGAGTCAGGCAGAGATCTCTGGGTTTCTGAGAAGAGGATGAGGAGTCAGGCAGAGATCTCTGGGTTTCTGAGAAGAGGATGAGGAGTCAGGCAGAGATCTCTGGGTTTCTGAGAAGAGGATGAGGAGTCAGAGAGAGATCTCTGGGTTTCTGAGAAGAGGATGAGGAGTCAGGCAGAGATCTCTGGGTTTCTGAGAAGAGGATGAGGAGTCAGGTAGAGATCTCTGGGTTTCTGAGAAGAGGATGAGGAGTCAAGCAGAGATCTCTGGGTTTCTGAGAAGAGATGAGGAGTCAGGCAGAGATCTCTGGGTTTCTGAGAAGAGGATGAGGAGTCAGGCAGAGATCTCTGGGTTTCTGAGAAGAGGATGAGGAGTCAGGTAGAGATCTCTGGGTTTCTGAGAAGAGGATGAGGAGTCAAGCAGAGATCTCTGGGTTTCTGAGAAGAGGATGAGGAGTCAGGCAGAGATCTCTGGGTTTCTGAGAAGAGGATGAGGAGTCAGGCAGAGATCTCTGGGTTTCTGAGAAGAGGATGAGGAGTCAAGCAGAGATCTCTGGGTTTCTGAGAAGAGGATGAGGAGTCAAGCAGAGATCTCTGAGTTTCTGAGAAGAGGATGAGGAGTCAGGCAGAGATCTCTGGGTTTCTGAGAAGAGGATGAGGAGTCAGGCAGAGATCTCTGGGTTTCTGAGAAGAGGATGAGGAGTCAAGCAGAGATCTCTGAGTTTCTGAGAAGAGGATGAGGAGTCAGAGAGAGATCTCTGGGTTTCTGAGAAGAGGATGAGGAGTCAGGCAGAGATCTCTGGGTTTCTGAGAAGAGGATGAGGAGTCAGGCAGAGATCTCTGGGTTTCTGAGAAGAGGATGAGGAGTCAGGCAGAGATCTCTGGGTTTCTGAGAAGAGGATGAGGAGTCAGGCAGAGATCTCTGGGTTTCTGAGAAGAGGATGAGGAGTCAAGCAGAGATCTCTGGGTTTCTGAGAAGAGGATGAGGAGTCAAGCAGAGATCTCTGAGTTTCTGAGAAGAGGATGAGGAGTCAGGTAACGATCTCTGGGTTTCTGAGAAGAGGATGAGGAGTCAGGCAGAGATCTCTGGGTTTCTGAGAAGAGGATGAGGAGTCAGGCAGAGATCTCTGGGTTTCTGAGAAGAGGATGAGGAGTCAAGCAGAGATCTCTGGGTTTCTGAGAAGAGGATGAGGAGTCAAGCAGAGATCTCTGAGTTTCTGAGAAGAGGATGAGGAGTCAGGCAGAGATCTCTGGGTTTCTGAGAAGAGGATGAGAGTCAGGTAGAGATCTCTGAGTTTCTGAGAAGAGGATGAGGAGTCAGAGAGAGATCTCTGGGTTTCTGAGAAGAGGATGAGGAGTCAGGCAGAGATCTCTGGGTTTCTGAGAAGAGGATGAGGAGTCAGGTAGAGATCTCTGAGTTTCTGAGAAGAGGATGAGGAGTCAGGCAGAGATCTCTGGGTTTCTGAGAAGAGGATGAGGAGTCAGGCAGAGATCTCTGGGTTTCTGAGAAGAGGATGAGGAGTCAGGCAGAGATCTCTGGGTTTCTGAGAAGAGGATGAGGAGTCAGGCAGAGATCTCTGGGTTTCTGAGAAGAGGATGAGGAGTCAGGCAGAGATCTCTGGGTTTCTGAGAAGAGGATGAGGAGTCAGGCAGAGATCTCTGGGTTTCTGAGAAGAGGATGAGGAGTCAAGCAGAGATCTCTGGGTTTCTGAGAAGAGGATGAGGAGTCAGAGAGAGATCTCTGGGTTTCTGAGAAGAGGATGAGGAGTCAGAGAGAGATCTCTGGGTTTCTGAGAAGAGGATGAGGAGTCAGGCAGAGATCTCTGGGTTTCTGAGAAGAGGATGAGGAGTCAGGCAGAGATCTCTGAGTTTCTGAGAAGAGGATGAGGAGTCAGAGAGAGATCTCTGAGTTTCTGAGAAGAGGATGAGGAGTCAGAGAGAGATCTCTGAGTTTCTGAGAAGAGGATGAGGAGTCAGGCAGAGATCTCTGGTTTCTGAGAAGAGGATGAGGAGTCAGGCAGAGATCTCTGGGTTTCTGAGAAGAGGATGAGGAGTCAGGCAGAGATCTCTGGGTTTCTGAGAAGAGGATAAGGAGTCAGAGAGAGATCTCTGGGTTTCTGAGAAGAGGATGAGGAGTCAGAGAGAGATCTCTGAGTTTCTGAGAAGAGGATGAGGAGTCAGAGAGAGATCTCTGGGTTTCTGAGAAGAGGATGAGGAGTCAGAGAGAGATCTCTGGGTTTCTGAGAAGAGGATGAGGAGTCAGGCAGAGATCTCTGGGTTTCTGAGAAGAGGATGAGGAGTCAGAGAGAGATCTCTGGGTTTCTGAGATCTCTGAGTTTCTGAGAAGAGGATGAGGAGTCAGGCAGAGATCTCTGGGTTTCTGAGAAGAGAAACCCAGGGTGAAGTGTGTGATTCGGGACGAGGCCTGTCTGTGTGTGAAGTGTGTGATTCGGGACGAGGCCTGTCTGTGTGTGAAGTGTGTGATTCGGGACGAGGCCTGTCTGTGTGTGAAGTGTGTGATTCGGGACGAGGCCTGTCTGTGTGTGAAGTGTGTGATTCGGGACGAGGCCTGTCTGTGTGTGAAGTGTGTGTCTGTCGTGGTGTTTCTCTCCCGGTTCCCTCGGATGTGCATTTGTAGGTCGACGGAAGGCTAATTTATCACGGATTCCCTTGGGAACTTCTAATGGATTTTTTGGAATAGTGGTTTTCAATTTATGAGCAGAATGAGGCCTGTGGTGAGCACTAGAAGAGGCTTTCGTGTAGTCTTCATTCTCCGCAAACGTGAATTCGCTGAACTAATTAAGGAGTAATTACAAGGGCACACTAGTCCTCTCAGTGCATACTTGTCATCAGCAGTTTCAGAATTAATGTTTAACGTGTGATTAAGTA
>JARPMJ010009430.1:0-27101 GCA_033366665.1 Phoxinus dragarum
AAGAACAGCAAGTACTGACTTTATATTAAAAAGAGGCAGAAAATGATAAAAAAATTACGAGACAGGTCAAAGGGAGATATGATGACCAAACTGAAAAGAAACGCCTCCCATGCACCACCTTATGGCCCCTCAGAGAAGCAGATATCTGGCAGAACAGGAACAGTAGAAGTAAGAGTTAGGGCTGACCGATATTGAAGAAAAATGCGATATTCAATATGCTATACAATATTGCTTTAAGTGTGTAAAATACATTTCAATTATATTAAAAAACTAAAATGACATAACCTAATATGTTAACATGAACACTTGCCAAGACAGACACTTTGAAAGAACTGTTTGTGTATTTGACTGTTAGAGTGCAGTGGTTAATTGCACTGAATAACTCTTTTTAATGTCAAGCAAGTCTATACTCTGCTATATGGATCGGCCTAAAACTTTGACTTTTCTAAACTTTTTGAAGTAGATTATTCAAATCATTCAGATATCGCAAGCTGTAATGCAGGATAATGAAGAAAGAGAGATAAGACAGTGAATAATCACTTTGTGGGACAATCAAAATATGTTTTTGCCTGGTTGGCAGTCGGCCATCCTTACAAAGAGAAAAATATAGACAATTAATAAAGTAACTGTGGCGAAAGTGTTGGGGAGATTCCAGGAAGAGAAAAGGGAGGAGACCACCTGCAGATCAGACCATTGGTTAAAACTGTATAAAAGTGTGAGTTGCGAGTGAGATAGTCAGATGTCCTGCAGGCATCTCGGCTTTGTTCAATAATCAATCTAGTTTTGACTTCTGGAACTCTGCCTCTTGAGCTTCATTTGCAAGAAAGAGATGACTTTACAGCCAGGAGCGGTCCGAGACCTGACATCGATGAGAGCCGTGGCTGGTGGGGCTTGGCAGATCACGCAAACAAAGGTGTTCTTATGAGGTAAGAGCAAATTTTGGCTTATTAATTAAAAAATGTTTGCATGGTTTGCTGGGTCAAACCTGTGGCAGTAATCGGAGAAAGAGCTTCACCAAATCGAATCTAGTCGAAAAAATTGTATGATAGAATAGAGGATAAGGAGTACCAGATTTCAAAAGTGCGCATGCGTAGTGTAGATTAGGGAGTAATTTGAGAGGGTGTGTGAGATCTGAGAGGTGTATGAGTATCTACACACAAGAAGTGTGTGACACCTGAGAGAGGTGTATGAGTATTTACACACAAGAGGTGTGTGACACCTGAGAGAGGTGTATGAGTATCTACACACAAGAGGTGTGTGACACCTGAGAGAGGTGTATGAGTATTTACACACAAGAAGTGTGTGACACCTGAGAGAGGTGTATGAGTATTTATGCACAAGAAGTGTGACACCTGAGAGAGGTGTATGAGTATTTACACACAAGAAGTGTGTGACACCTGAGAGAGGTGTATGAGTATTTACACACAAGAAGTGTGTGACACCTGAGAGAGGTGTATGAGTATTTACACACAAGAAGTGTGTGACACCTGAGAGAGGTGTATGAGTATTTACACACAAGAAGTGTGTGAGACCTGAGAGAGGTGTATGAGTATCTACACACAAGAAGTGTGTGACACCTGAGAGAGGTGTATGAGTATTTACACACAAGAAGTGTGTGACACCTGAGAGAGGTGTATGAGTATTTACACACAAGAAGTGTGACACCTGAGAGAGGTGTATGAGTATTTACACACAAGAAGTGTGTGACACCTGAGAGAGGTGTATGAGTATCTACACACAAGAAGTGTGTGACACCTGAGAGAGGTGTATGAGTATTTACGCACAAGAAGTGTGACACCTGAGAGAGGTGTATGAGTATTTACACACAAGAAGTGTGTGACACCTGAGAGAGGTGTATGAGTATTTACACACAAGAAGTGTGTGGAACCTGAGAGAGGTGTATGAGTATTTACACACAAGAGGTGTGTGAGACCTGAGAGAGGTGTATGAGTATTTACACACACGAGGTGTGTGACACCTGAGAGAGGTGTATGAGTATTTACACACAAGAAGTGTGTGACACCTGAGAGAGGTGTATGAGTATCTACACACAAGAAGTGTGTGACACCTGAGAGAGGTGTATGAGTATTTACACACAAGAAGTGTGTGACACCTGAGAGAGGTGTATGAGTATCTACACACAAGAAGTGTGTGACACCTAAGAGAGGTGTATGAGTATTTACACACAAGAGGTGTGTGAGACCTGAGAGAGGTGTATGAGTATTTACACACAAGAAGTGTGTGACACCTGAGAGAGGTGTATGAGTATTTACACACAAGAAGTGTGTGACACCTGAGAGAGGTGTATGAGTATTTACACACAAGAGGTGTGTGAGACCTGAGAGAGGTGTATGAGTATTTACACACACGAGGTGTGTGACACCTGAGAGAGGTGTATGAGTATTTACACACAAGAAGTGTGTGACACCTGAGAGAGGTGTATGAGTATCTACACACAAGAAGTGTGTGACACCTGAGAGAGGTGTATGAGTATTTACACACAAGAAGTGTGTGACACCTGAGAGAGGTGTATGAGTATCTACACACAAGAGGTGTGTGAGACCTGAGAGAGGTGTATGAGTATTTACACACAAGAGGTGTGTGACACCTGAGAGAGGTGTATGAGTATTTACACACAAGAAGTGTGTGAGACCTGAGAGAGGTGTATGAGTATTTACACACAAGAGGTGTGTGACACCTGAGAGAGGTGTATGAGTATTTACACACAAGAGGTGTGTGACACCTGAGAGAGGTGTATGAGTATCTACACACAAGAGGTGTGTGACACCTGAGAGAGGTGTATGAGTATTTACACACAAGAAGTGTGTGACACCTGAGAGAGGTGTATGAGTATTTATGCACAAGAAGTGTGACACCTGAGAGAGGTGTATGAGTATTTACACACAAGAAGTGTGTGACACCTGAGAGAGGTGTATGAGTATTTACACACAAGAAGTGTGTGACACCTGAGAGAGGTGTATGAGTATTTACACACAAGAAGTGTGTGACACCTGAGAGAGGTGTATGAGTATTTACACACAAGAAGTGTGTGAGACCTGAGAGAGGTGTATGAGTATCTACACACAAGAAGTGTGTGACACCTGAGAGAGGTGTATGAGTATTTACACACAAGAAGTGTGTGACACCTGAGAGAGGTGTATGAGTATTTACACACAAGAAGTGTGACACCTGAGAGAGGTGTATGAGTATTTACACACAAGAAGTGTGTGACACCTGAGAGAGGTGTATGAGTATCTACACACAAGAAGTGTGTGACACCTGAGAGAGGTGTATGAGTATTTACGCACAAGAAGTGTGACACCTGAGAGAGGTGTATGAGTATTTACACACAAGAAGTGTGTGACACCTGAGAGAGGTGTATGAGTATTTACACACAAGAAGTGTGTGGAACCTGAGAGAGGTGTATGAGTATTTACACACACGAGGTGTGTGTGACACCTGAGAGAGGTGTATGAGTATTTACACACAAGAAGTGTGTGACACCTGAGAGAGGTGTATGAGTATCTACACACAAGAAGTGTGTGACACCTGAGAGAGGTGTATGAGTATTTACACACAAGAAGTGTGTGACACCTGAGAGAGGTGTATGAGTATCTACACACAAGAAGTGTGTGACACCTAAGAGAGGTGTATGAGTATTTACACACAAGAGGTGTGTGACACCTGAGAGAGGTGTATGAGTATTTACACACAAGAAGTGTGTGAGACCTGAGAGAGGTGTATGAGTATTTACACACAAGAGGTGTGTGACACCTGAGAGAGGTGTATGAGTATTTACACACAAGAGGTGTGTGACACCTGAGAGAGGTGTATGAGTATTTACACACAAGAAGTGTGTGAGACCTGAGAGAGGTGTATGAGTATTTACACACAAGAAGTGTGTGAGACCTGAGAGAGGTGTATGAGTATCTACACACAAGAAGTGTGTGAGACCTGAGAGAGGTGGTATGAGTATTTACACACAAGAGGTGTGTGACACCTGAGAGAGGTGTATGAGTATTTACACACAAGAAGTGTGTGAGACCTGAGAGAGGTGTATGAGTATTTACACACAAGAAGTGTGTGAGACCTGAGAGAGGTGTATGAGTATTTACACACAAGAAGTGTGTGAGACCTGAGAGAGGTGTATGAGTATTTACACACAAGAAGTGTGACACCTGAGAGAGGTGTATGAGTATTTACACACAAGAAGTGTGTGACACCTGAGAGAGGTGTATGAGTATTTACACACAAGAAGTGTGTGACACCTGAGAGAGGTGTATGAGTATTTACACACAAGAGGTGTGTGAGACCTGAGAGAGGTGTATGAGTATTTACACACAAGAGGTGTGTGAGACCTGAGAGAGGTGTATGAGTATTTACACACAAGAGGTGTGTGAGACCTGAGAGAGGTGTATGAGTATTTACACACAAGAGGTGTGTGACACCTGAGAGAGGTGTATGAGTATTTACACACAAGAGGTGTGTGACACCTGAGAGAGGTGTATGAGTATTTACACACAAGAGGTGTGTGAGACCTGAGAGAGGTGTATGAGTATTTACACACAAGAAGTGTGTGACACCTGAGAGAGGTGTATGAGTATTTACACACAAGAAGTGTGTGACACCTGAGAGAGGTGTATGAGTATCTACACACAAGAAGTACTGACTTTATTTTTTTTTAAAAGGAGAAGAATTATTAAAAATTAGGTGACAGGTCAAAGGGAGATATATAACAGGAACAGTGGAAGTAAGGTAGGGCTGCACGTTATTGAAGAAAAATGCGATATTCAATATGCTACACGATGTAAATTGTGTCAGATGGCGCAAGTACCACAATGAGTTGTTTATGCGACTTATTGCGCTGAATAACTATTTTTAATACCAAGCAAGTCACACATAAATAACAGTTTCGTGCCTAATCTATTCTCTGATATAATTCGCTGATCTAAACTTTGACTTTTAAAACTTTTTGAAGCAGCCTAAAACCATATTTGATTTTGCAAGCTGTAATGCCGGATAATGAAGAAAGAGAGATAAACACATCAAGTTACAGGGAAAAGGTGAGAGCAAGTGCACATAGAAGACATGAGAGTGAAAGGGAAAAGGAGGCATCAAGTGGGAGTCAAGAGAAGAGACACCAAGGCCATATGAAGAAAGCCTAAAGAAAAGAGAGACATCTAATGAAAGTTTGGCAGATAATGAAGGAGATAGAGTGAGACATAAGGACTGATGAATGGATAAAGAAAGTGAAAGAGCTGAAGATGGATTTCTGAAAGCAAAAGACAGACAATCAAAGGTTAACTGAGAAATGTCCAAATCAAACATTTCTATGATTGGTCACACATACATTTTTCAATTGCCCTAATTGGGTTTTTGTGAATTAAATGTGATCAGTTGTGGCAACAGTCTATTAACATGTGCTCAATCAGAAATGTGTTGGATGATGCCATTTCATTTACCAAACCGCGTTGTTGGTCCAATTAAATATTTTAAATTGTAGTAGCAATTTTATTTCTCACTGTCCCAAAAAAAAAAATGTATGAAAAACAAATACATCAAGCAAAATACACGATGCAGATAACAAGGTTGACATTTTATCACATCATTTTGTTGAAAGATCAATCCAACACAGGATATTTGGTGAAAATACTTTATTTCAAATAAGGAAAAACACTGAATACATTCTAGAGTTCTTCTGCATAACAGAATGTCTTGATGTTGTGAAGAAAACAGCACTATAGTTAAAAACAGGCATACACAAACTAAAACTAACACTACTAATACAGTTCCCCTGCATCACACAAGTGACAGAACAGAAGTTTAGAAAAAAAAATATATAGAGAGAGACATCCTATGTGGACTGACCTGTTATTTAAAGACTATGATATCTGTATCTTGTTATCCCTGGGAGACAATTAAAAAATTTGATCCATTGCAGAAATTCTGAGATGTTTGTTACTTAAAATAACATGTGCATTGTGTTGAATGAGCAGGATTGGGTGACCAAGCTAAACAGAATTTTTAACAGACATACTGTATTATACACATTTTACAGAAATGAGACTCATTGATTTAATCCTAAAAGGTTTGAGAGAGTAGGGATCAATATAACGGTTGATAAAAATACTATAAATGTGACTGAAAATAAGGCAACCCAGACAGACCCAGACGCTGCTATTTTCTGCATTCTGCGAAGAAGAAAGACGCTTGCTCATTTCTGCAAAGAAGAACTTTCCTCGTTAAAATTGCATGGGGAAACTGCTGTTGTCACCAGATGATACTTCTGAAATTATAGAACAATTGAAAGAGATCATTGCAGAATTTATAAAGGATGAATTTGATTCATGCGAATCTCTGAGTGTTCAATTTCCAGATGACACCAGCCAGCTTTTGGGACGGCTGCCTCGACATACACAACAGCAAGTGGACTGTGCAACAAGTGAGAGCCAGAAACACAAGGACATTCTGCAGAGAAAAGAAGAGGCATTTGGTTGATGGGCCTTCGTCCCCTGAAAGAGGAAGTTGAAACTTGTATGGACAAAGACTGAGTTGATGGAGAAATAACCAAGAAAAACATACTGCCTTTATGCAAAATTGCCTCATCCGTGGCTTGACCAAAAGCCAGGCTGAGGAGAGGCAGAGAGACAACAGCATCCAGAGTCAAACCACTGTGTTACAACATGACACCAGGCACTTGAATGCCTCAAAGACTGACAGATCAAATGCACCGGATGAGGAGGGAAACACTCAAACAGCAGCCCAACCAGTTCAACTGATCCAAGCAGAAGGATTTCCTCCTTTCATGAGTGGGCACAGGTGGAACATTTCCAATGATCACTACAGAGACCGCTTCAAATTTCATTGATTGGCCATATTAATTGTATGTTGATTATTCACTGGTCCAACAGCAGTTCTCTATAATCTGTTAAGCTTACACTCTCTATTTGCTTTCTTTCAATAGACATTAGTCGAGCTGTACGTTTTTCAAAACATTAAAAAAGAAAGAAAAGAGAATGGGAAGTTGAGTGTTTGCGTGACTCAACTATTAACTAAACCTGGGGCTGGACTTAGCAGAGAGGGACTATTGCATTAACCAATAAGGGGGAAACCAATAATTGATGATGTTGTCCAATGAACCAATGATGTTGGTCAAGAGATGTTGGGATCTGCTTTCAAGACATAGCTGATAATATTGTATGATACTGAGCTCTCTATCAGGGGAATAAAGGACATAATGTGTTCAACAACAAAAATGTGGATGATAAAGCTATGGGGCTGGTCACTCCATCTTGGTCAATAGTTAATTTTTTTAGGTTTAGAAATAAAATAGTAACTACAAAAATTACAAACTCGCAATATCACAAATGCTGTCATTACCAGGGATTACGTGATGTCAATATTGTTGGTCATGAATTCAAGATTATGCTGAGATCTCAAATTATTTAAAAGAGCAGCTCAGCAACATACGAAAAGATTATGAAGAGAAATTAAATTAACGGATGAATGATAAATCAGATTAGAGAAATTGATATTGGTTCTTTCAAACTGCAGCATGTCCAGGCCTACCAGATCATTTGTTCTAGATATTGAAAAATGTGGGGTTTATGACATCAGTGTTTAACACAACCAAATGGCAACTGATATCGGCCAGTTATTCCAAACATTTAGACCCTGTCACATGGGGGATGCCACACTGCCTACATTCAAGAGCTTTTGTCATCAGAGTTGTGTTACCAATTTAGAATGGATGGTATTCGAACCTTGATATTTAGGAGGGATAATTGAATATAAAATTAAGTCTATATCAATAAGTCAAGAAGGCATAAACAAAACGCCTCAACTTCAGACTGTTGGACAAAGGAGATAAAAAAAGGACAAATGATTACACCAGCAACACCTTTTACTAGTTAAATCGCACATTGTTTTGACCATTGCACAAGGGGGGAAGGGATTAGAAAAATAAAAACAGTCGATGATAGATTCTTTTTTTGATAGATGATTGATATATAGCCGAATGCAATATTTGTGTTCAAAACAATGTCAGAAAAGGTGTGTATCGATATGATTTGTCAACCATGGGGAATACCAATTGAGTTTAAGCATAGAGATGAAGTTAATCAGGCTTTGAGTATATTTGTATGGATAACTTATAAGATGAAGAATGAATGAATTACATGTATTGCAATCAACAGAAGTTCATTAACACACTGAAGGCACATTGAGAGCCTTGGGAGAGAACAGTGGGGGACCCATAAGCGACATGACATGGAAACTCAGAGAAACATTAAATTGGTCATATTACATTATGTTAAATAGCCCCATAGTTGTTATTTGTGTGCTGTTGTTCTGTTGTGTTGTGCCTTTCCTCAGATCAATGTTGGCCAATGCAGCAGATTAATGTGTCTGTGAGGAGATCTGGAGTTCATGCACCAATATGCATCCAATGGGTCCTGGATTGGATGAACTGGACGCGTTTGAATAAAACCCATTAAGCAGAATGTGGTAGGGAAGGGGTGCCTTTTCTTTACTCTTTATTTTCAAATTTATTGTATTCTTTGGACAGTGAGGGAGTCAGTATACTCATTGTATTTTTCTTTGCTTCTAAAATGATTTAGCATGATTATAATTGGGGTAGAGTAGGCAGGAAGTTAGAGGGTGTTATGTTTGTTATTTTGGCGTATACCCCTTCCTGAAGTCATTTATTATAGTCTATTTATTAAAATCAAGATCCCCCCTGAAAGTAAGGGGACGATGAGGGTCAGAAGCAGGTCATTGCCCGTGTTACGAGAGAAAGATGCTTGAATTTTTTATTTCATTTGCATGACAAATATAATTTATTGCCTGAGTCTATTTTGATTAGTAGCTAGATCGATTTTGAGTGTAATCTGACAGCCAGAGACTGAGAAGGATCAACGAGCACCTCAGTGTTTAGCAGAAAGAGCAGACTCAACTGGTGGTTTAAAAACCCGCTGCCTGCTCCAACGCAGGACACCACCGGACAGCACCTCAGGCTACCCTGAAGTAGATGAGGTACCTCTGGCAACGCAGGAGCACCCCAGATAGCGCTCCAGGCTACCGGGAACGTCTGGAGTTCCTCTGGCAATGTGGGAGAACCAGTGCATCAAAATAGATATTCTTAAGCATCTTGCATTAACCAGAATAAGTTTAATCACCAATGTATTCTACATATGACAACCATGGGCAATGCTCAGACATTCCACGCACATGTTTTAACACAAAATGTTAGTTTGTTTTTTATTTTGTTGAGCCCCTACAATGTTTAGTTAGGGAGGCGGAGTCTTTTACACTGCCCTAGTAAAAATTGTGGGCAGTGATGTTTGGCTGCGACCTCTTCCGGAGTGCGGTTACTGTTGTGGAGTAAAGTCATCTCTTTCTTGCAAATGAAGCTCAAGAGGCAGAGTTCCAGAAGTCAAAACTAGACTTTATTGAACAAAGCCGAGATGCCTGCAGGACATCTGACTATCTCACTCGCAACTCACACTTTTATACAGTTTTAACCAATGGTCTGATCTGCAGGTGCTCTCCTCCCTTTTCTCTTCCTGGAATCTCCCCAACACTTTCGCCACAGTTACTTCATTAATTGTCTATCTTTTTCTCTTTGTAAGGATGGCCGACTGCCAACCAGGCAAAAACATATTTTGATTGTCCCACAAAGTGATTATTCTAAACTGAACTCACATGGCACTGAGAATTTGGTTAGAGAGAAACTTAAATGACTCTGAAATGTAAATTGTGAAATTGAGAGATGAAACCATGTTGATGACCTGAGTCTGTGGTAGAGTAGTGAGTTTAATGTGAAACTCGAGGTCGGGGACCAAATCTGTTCTGTGCGGTGCGGACTGGAGTCAGTCCTAGAGCCTCCGAACAAATGGGGTGCGGATTGGATCGATTCCTTTCCTAGAGCACCTCCTGTCCGGTTTTAGGGAAAAATCGGTTCTATTGGAGACGTCCAATAGTTTACTGTGGCGCGCCGAAAGAACACCACAGACACAGGACAATCAACATGGGCAAATCTCACAGTAAAACAAGCAGCTGAGAAAAATATGACACACCAGAGTTTTGACAGATGAGAAGTTTATCTATCATCTTTTTACTCTTTTAATGCCTTTTATAACTGTTTTAATTTTCCTTTCTTTTATTCATTTCTGTGTAAAGCACTTTGAATTACCATAGTGTATGAAATGTGCTATATAAATAAACTTGCCTTGCTTGCTTAAAATCCCATTCTTGGGATTTTATCCCAGGTCATGTTTGTAAATGAGAAGATGTTCTCAAACAGTTTACCTGGATAAATAAAAGGTTAAATAAAAATAAAAATAAAATTATTTCCTGTCTGACTTCTCTCACAGTAAGGTGACCAGATTTCTGAAATGTATTTGAGTGGAAATTCTGTGGTATTCTGAAATCTCATTTGTTATTATCTATTCATTAAAAATGAGGACAATTTTTTTAATGTTTATTTTTATTTTTTATTGTTGTGGGTTCCCTATATTATTATTAACAATCATATTTATTGGAATGACTGCCTTACAGTTCAGAATTCTGTAAAATATTCTTTTTATATTTGTTTTCAAGGCTCTTCACAATCAGGCATGTACAGTACAGTAATTTTTGATTCTCATTGATCAGTAATAGATATTACAAGGTAGTCTGTGTCACATGTTTCTATTGTATGCATGTTTGGGTACCTGGGGAAGTGGCTGAGTGTGACACTTTAGGAGCATATAGGACAGGACCTTTGACCCTAGACTGACTTTTGGTGGTCTTAAGTGACAACTAAGTGATAAACAGAAACTTATATAACAATGTGTCTCTTATATAGAGGGCATGGCAGAAAGAAACCTGCTGGAGAAAGACTTTGAATATGGTATAAAGGCTGCCCATTGCTTCCTGTCTAATGTCTCACTCACCCTGCAGCGTAACAACTGTGTGGCGACTGAACCTTCTTGCAAGAATAAATACTTCTCTTTTTATAACTTTGACTCTGAGTGTCTCTTACGCAGTGATGATGTTTAATGAGTGTTTTTTTGTTTGTTGCCACAACAATGTCCAACATGTTGTCGTCAATAGGCCTATACTGCCCCCAGGTCCTTGAGATCGGGGAATCATCATCTTTTATTAGGACAAAATACAATCATAATGGTGACAGAGCTTTCTCACGAGTGACTCCAAAACTTTGGAATGATCTCCCGCTCTCTATTAGATCAGCCAACCCACTAGGTACTTTCAAATTTAGGTTAAAATGACATCTATTAAGCGCTATGTGAGCACTCTCACGAAGTCAAGTCAAGTCATCTTCATTTATATAGCGCTCTTAACAATGAAGGGGTTTCGATTGCAACTGTGTCTGTTTTATGTGGTTCTATGTAGGCTATATTTATCTCTATGTATTTATTGTTTTGTTTTTTTGTATTATTGTGAAGCACTTTTGAGAACTCGTGTTGCATTAAACTATGCTATATAAGAATGAATAAATGAAACAAAAATAATATTATTATGATTTAGTTTGATTATTAGGATTTTGGGTCTGGTTTTAATATGACCGCACATGCAAAGCAAAAAACAAAAAACCCCATTCACATTGAAAACAGTTCATAGTTAATAGTAACCATTGTAAATAGCAAGCAGTTCAAAAACAATATTCTAGCAAAATTATGACTTTACAAAAATCCATTACAAAAATATGTGACAAAACAATTTAACAAATATTTTAACGTTTTATAATTGTATTTAATATTTTAATTTTCACAAAACTGTATACAGAAATTACAACTTAGTTTTTTCAAATGTTTTTTGTTAGTTTGTGCTCGAAAATGACTCTTGCTATCCATATTAATTGGGCTTGTTATTTTGCATTTTAGGCTTATTTTAAGCAGAAAGAATGTTTATTCTGCAAATGTATTCTGTTGCCAGTGTAATTTTAGTTATATATGTATATACAAATTACATAATTTTATCATGGTTTTCTATTCGAACACTAACCTTTTTCTGGAAAATGTGCCTGGAGTGTGCAGCAAACTTTTAATATTCATCGTCACGTGTTGATCACGTACTTTATCAAGCGTCTCGCGTCACACGTGCGAGCGTTATCTCTCTGTGAGGACACATGTGTCCTTCATCTGGTACTGGGAACTCTAAACAACAATATTTACGCTGTTTGTGAAGTGATATTGGTGAACATCAGCTCTGTGTGGTAACAGACAGTAGTCATGGTGAGCGTCGTGCAGTGTTTCATGTCGAAGCTGCTTTCCCCACTGTGGCGCAGAGCTCATGAGGATGAGGAGGAGCAGGACCTTCACTCGGAGGGTTAGTGGATAACATGTGTAGAGTGTTGTTTTACAGCAGGCCCCGCGCGTACAGGTGAGACTGAGCTGTTAACTGTGTGTGTGTGTGTGTGTGTGTGTTCAGGTGTGGCGCAGATCCGGCAGGTGCGGACGGGGGTCGTCACGCATCTGTGCACGGATTATGGTCTCATAGATCATGCGGTGTATTTCACATCAGAAGTTGTGTTAGGAGGAGTCGTGCTGTGTGTGGGAGACTCGGTTCAGGCCCTGGCCGTCCGGGAAGGAGCTCATGGACAGTGGAGGGCGCTCAGGGTGAGATGAATGAGCTGAGTAACTTACACACATACAGCATTCTGGCCTACATCTGCTCTTCCTATGTTCTTGCTCTTAATTGGCTTAATACTTGTTGTGTTCAATAAAGAGAATAAACTAAAAAATAAACAAAGTTTTACAGATATAACTTTTTGCTTAAATTACCTTGACATGTTTGTCAATTCAATTGAAATTACAAACATGTCAAGGTATTAAGGAGAGCTTATCAGTAAAACAATAACATTTAGTGTCAACCAAGTTTTTCAAACTCTTTTTAACATGTTCCTGCTTTCTGGTTGTTTTGTTCATCTGTAATGTTGTTGTATTCGAACAAACCAACCAGAAAAATGAATACTTTGGTATGTCCTTTGAAGTGCAATAACCTGTGAAAGAGAGCTTGGATTTTTTACCCACATAGTACAGCAAAGTAGTACAGCAAAGTTTATGTAATGTAACACTTTAGATAATCGATTTTTGAAATGTGTGAATCGCCAGAAGATAGAATTGCGATTCATATGTGAGTCGATACCCCACCCCTAAAATAATGTCTTATTTCTATTGTACACTATGCATTTTGTCATGTCCCTGAGGCACTTCTTGTACTTCGAAAATAATTAACAAAATGTGCACAGTGTCTATAATATTGCCAATATTGTAAGCAGGCTATTTGATACATTCTTTTGAAACCTATTATGTTACTATAAAGTGATGTCCTTGTCTGAACTCAACCCTGTCACTCCAACTATTCTCCGCCTATAATAATTTAGACTCCTCCCATATGTGACATCATTTACCAGAAATGACATCATGTGGGTCTCTGAGACAAAATACAATGTAGTGACATCATGACATCATGTAACAGTGGTGCCGGAGATGGTAAGTAGTGTCATACATATTCATATTGTTGATGTGTATTATAGTCAGGGAGTGTACTGTCAAGCTTAACAACTCAAAGAAAGATGGACAATTTTTTTATTTTTTTTATTTTAATTCATATATAGCCCATATTATTGCTGCCATAATATGGTCTACTCTCCAACACTACACGAGGAGCAGTGGCCATTTTGTGCAAAACACCTAAACGCCCTCAAACTCTCACTTATATTTCTCATTGTTTCGGGATTGCAAACTTGTGAGTTTTCCACTTCATTTATGAATAATTTTAATACAAAAAAATAAAATAGTCATTATTTTCAGTGAAGGTATACTATAAATCATGACAACTCATAATTTATTTATGATTAGAATATTTGATGTAATTTGATGTCCACATCGAAATGGCAGCAACATCAGCAGCAGAAAGACAGTGTTGTAGAAATATGTTGACCCAGAAACAAGGGCACAAAATGAGAGCGAGACTAAATTAAAATATAAAATATAAAATTGAAGGCAATGTCTCCTTCAAACCGGTTACATTCTTCAACCCGGTCACATTATTCTCCACTTTGTCACGTTAATATTTTTGGGGGAATAAGTAGTGAAGACGACTAAAAAAGGCGTCTCTTGCTGATCACCACCTGACATGTTACGACTAACACAATCAAATTGTGGTTTTAGTTAGACGTCTAAATTCAATACAAAAATAAAGAGACCACAGACACGCAACGCAATCTGTCTATTTTTAACGGCCAGATCTGGCTTTGACCACACACACATACTGTCTCCAGGAACAGGGTTGAGAATCACTGATCTATTGGGTATTTCTATAGTCGTGTTGTGAGTGAAAAGTAACTGACTGTGCAGTCTAGATGTTATGTAATTCATTTCTTCTCGAAAGCAGTAATATTATGAGCACATTTTTTTTCTATTGAAGTGTTTTTGGAATACATTTATTAAAAAGTAAATAATGTGTCCGGTTTGTTTTGTTGATGTGAGGTGGAGCTACAGAAGGACATGTGGGAGAGTGGATCAGAGGCACTCAAACAGGACTCTGCCAAACCCAAGCCTCTGATTGGAACAGTGACGTCATATGATCGGGATGGTGGACTTATAAACCAGACTACGTTTTTCCCACGATCGGCTCTCTGCGAAGGTCAGAAGAGCAGTTTATTCACTTTAATGCTCAATAGGATGCTGTGACACACATTATTATAAATATAAATTATTTTGCTCAAAATTACAAGTCGATTGTTGTTGTTTTAAGAAATTAATATTTGCATTTCATCAGAATTATTCCACTTTCATATACAGTATAAGCACAAATCTAGAGAATGTCAACTCCAACTCGTGGCTTATTTGACCTTTTCCTGAATTTCTTTGTTTTTGAATAGGCTATTTGTTATAAATTAACACATTCTCTCACAAATTAAAACGGTGAAATTCCTCATAGTAATTTCAATAATTCCAAATTACATTCATGTTTTTCTATTAAAACAACCGCAAAAAATGATGGTTTTTTTCCACCCAGAGCTGTGCAAGTGCATTTATTCATATAGTCAAGATCCATGTCTGGATTTATAACAGTACGTCACTGAGAAGGATGGATCGCAGATTTAATCACAGAAACCAGCGCAAGCGGCTCGTGAAAGAACACAGACTGACCGATATACACTTTAATTTAAAGGGGCTATATGGAACTTTTTCCCCAAAATAAATGAAACAAAAGCCTTTTTATTTTACCATTTATGATTCAAACATGTCCTGATGAGCATACTGACACCTTGTCCGCTCACAGTGGCGCCTATAAGCCTGTATCCTATTTTTCCTATTTTCTGTCGGGTCGGATTTTTCCCCGCGCTGTCTGCGGATGTGACGTCAAGCGTCTTATCTCAAACAATATATGTATTTGACTGTTCCTACCTCTGTAAACATAATGTTGACCTGACCTCCTTGCAGCAGATGACTTGTGAAGTGTGCACGTACGAGCGAGCAGAAAGGAAGAGCAGTTCTGTTTTTTTGGCCACAGGTGTCAGTCGCGAGTTTAAATTTCAGAAAAACGCATATAGCCTCTTTAAAGTCGGCATGAAATCAAAATTGACCCTATTTACTTTGTTAGCGGATATTACTATTCTTGTGGTAAACAATTAATCCGTGCAAGTTAATACACGAAAAAAAATTGTTTGCCGAAGTTATCTTTAATCAAAGTCTGAAAAGTTACTTCCGGGTCTGGAATGGGTCTTTTTCTGATGACGTAGGTTTGACGGCTTGGGTTGGTTAAACGCTTAACCACTCCCCTCAAACCGTTACTCTGCTATGGGCGAGAGATGGAGAGGAGGAGCGCTGAAGTGAAACCCTGCCCTCTGTTCAATATTCCCTTTCACTCGGAAATGCGTCACAACACTGGAGAAAAGTCGTTTGCAACTTCCGGTTCACGCGGACTTTAAGCAGAATATCTCAAATGGAGATCGCTGAACTCCAGTTTACTTGTTTGTCTGTTTTCAGTTCGGCGCTGCTTCCACAGTGTAGAGAGAGAGACAGTGTGTGTATAGTTACCAGATTGCAAATATAAAGTGAAAAAAACACCAGGCAGAAATTATCCAAGAAAAGCTCTCATTGGGCGATTTTATAATCTTGACATCTGGCAACCGCAAACATGAAAGCTCGTAGAGGCTTGTTTAAAAACAGTTTGTAGTATTTTGTTCTCTTTTTTTTGTGTGTGACACAATCAAAGAGGTGTTTTGGTGAAGTTAGTATTTTTTTTAACTGCATTTTAGTCACTTTTTTTGTCAATGAAATTGCATGTTGATATAATCACAGTTATCATTTAATGATGTTGGTGTCGTTTTCTCATCATTAGTCATAAAAAAAGGTTGTCAAGCGAAAACTAAAAAAAATTACACTAGTCTGAGCTATAAAACTGAACTTATTCTGAACTCACATTGCAAGTTTGTGACATGACATCGGTGAACACAATGTCAGTGACCCCTGTTGGATGACCTGATACTTGGTCTTCACAGTCATGGTGAGGCACAGTAATAAAGAGAAAGGAGAATAGATGCTGTGATTATAATCCAGGGGCTTGCAGCCAGTTGCAACAAACCTTTTAGGCTAGTAATAATGCAGAAAATTTGTAAATTTCAATAAAAACTTTTTACAGAAAGAGCCAAAAACAACAACTTTGGGATATGGCTGAATTAGGCTTTTACAATTTCTTGTTTTGATACAATCATCTTTTTAATGAACGATATTCATTCTTGAATCCCAAAATTCAATCTTTTAGTCCATGCTGTTTTCAGTTGATGCGTGAACAGAACTTCCCCAAACATTATTTTTAACGCCTCCCATCCAATAACCACAATATGCTTTGTGCATTTCTTTTTTCTATGAAACAAAGTCTCATCATCTAAATTGACCTCTAAAATTCGACCGATTGTCTGTTCCTCTTTACTACTAGTTATAGCAATAAATATGAATGAACATCAGAAGGAATGTTGAAATATACAGAACCACTTTCTGAAATCAAGCATGCTAACAGAACTGTAACAACAGGTCAGACACACGAGGGGATCCGCTCTATTCGCTGCAACACGATCTCATGAAAGTGCGTATCTATACCACGAATGTTATTTCTCGCGCCATTTTTACACCAAAAATGTTTTGTTTTTTTACGTGCATATGCTACACACTGAAAACCCTTGGGTTAGGATTAGGGGTGTGGAGTGCGTATTACACGCCATAAACTGCGTAGTATATGCACGCGAAAACAATTCTTGGTGTATAAATGGCACAAGAAATAACATCCGTGGTATAGATACGCACTTTCATGAGATCGGGCAGAAATGTTCATTTACCCCAATTTACATAGTCTACTGTAAGTGTAATTTATCAAATACAGTTAGCGATAGGATTGACTGTTTAAAACAATATTATTTTGGCTTCTAACACAGCCTGGGTTTTGTTCAAATCTCTCTGCAGCTTTGATGGTTTTAGCGCCTCATTTGACAGCATTTCAACACACTGGCGCACACCGGACGAGAAGCGCAGCGGCACGTCTTTAAAATCTGCGGCGTCTGTCCGCAGTGCCGGCTAGGGTTCAGGACGCGGTTCAAAATCCTGTCGTGCCACAGAGCGCCATTTACATAGTTTTATATTAAATTTACTACATTGTATTTGTCTCAAAGTGTCGTTAATGTAGGCCTATACAGATGGTACTCAACCAGAATGAGACTTTTACCGCCGCCGTTCCCGCGGCGGTAAAATTGCGGGGGTGTATTTGCTGCCTTTGACCGCTAAGAGGCGCTACAATCGCAGACTTTGAAAAGTGTCAGTTTATTCTCTCTATTGTGTAATCTGCCGCCGCGCCGCGGTTTATTGAGAGTGTTTGAAATGTGGTAAAACAGATCAATTCATTTACATTTACATTTTACATTTAGTCATTTAGCAGACGCCTTTATCCAAAGCGACTTACAACTGAGGACTACAGCAAGCGAGTCATCGTGAAGAGGCAAAAAATAACGCAAGAAGTGCTCAAAATACAAAGTTCTGGTATTGCTCAGAGTAGCATAAGCCAAAACAAGGGAGGTTAAAGGAGAGGTTTTTTTTTTTTTTTTTTTTAAATTTTTTTTTTTTTTATGTCAAGTGCTCACGGAAGAGATGAGTTTTCAGTTGTCCTTTGAATGTGGTCAGGGATTCTGCATTCCGGATGAGGGTAGGGAGATCATTCCACCAGCAAGGAACCGTGAATGAGAATGTTCTGGAGAGTGATTTTGTGGCTCTCTGTGATGGTACCACGAGCCGTCGCTCATTGACCGATCGCAGGCTTCTGGTAGGGATGTAGACTCGTAGGAGCGAGTGAAAGTAGGAGGGAGCTGAGCCTGTGGTCGATCTGTAAGCGAGCGTCAATGCCTTGAACTTGATGCGAGCAGCGAGTGGTAGCCAGTGCAGAGAGATGAACAGAGGAGTGACGTGAGCCCTTTTGGGCTCGTTGAAGACAAGACGGGCTGCAGAATTCTGGATCATTTGTAGAGGTTTAATTGCACATGATGGAAGACCAGCCAGAAGAGCATTGCAGTAATCAAGCCTAGAGATAACCAAGGCCTGGGCGAGAAGTTGTGTTGCATGCTCAGTCAGGAAGGGCCTGATCTTCCTGATGTTGTGCAGTGCAAACCTGCATGATCGAGCTGTCTTTGTGATGTGGTCTGTGAAGGTCAGGTGCTCATCAAATGTTACTCCAAGGTTTCTGACCGACCTTGATGGGGTGATTAAAGTTGAATCTAGCTGGATAGTGAAGTCGTGCTGTAGAGATGGATTGGCAGGGAGGACGAGAAGCTCAGTCTTTGCCAGGTTGAGCTGCAGGTGATGTTCCTTCATCCATGCCGAGATGTCCGCCAGGCAGCTTGAGATACGTGCAGCTACTGTGGGATCATCAGGTTGAAATGAGAGGTAGAGCTGGGTGTCATCAGCATAGCAATGGTAAGAGAAGCCATGTGCTTGTATGATGGGTCCCAGTGATGTGGTGTAAATGGAGAAGAGGAGCGGTCCAAGAACTGAACCCTGGGGAACCCCTGTAGTCAGTTGATGTGCTTTGGATACCTCGCCACTCCACGCGACCCTGAAGGACCTACCTGTGAGATAGGACTCAAACCAGTGGAGAGGAGTTCCTGTGATGCCCAGTGATGAGAGGGTGGACAGGAGGATCTGATGATTCACGGTGTCGAAGGCAGCAGACAGATCCAGGAGAATGAGAACTGATGATTTGGAGGCTGCTTTTGCGATCCGTAGGGCTTCTGTGACTGACAGCAATGCAGTCTCGGTTGAATGCCCTTTCTTGAAGCCAGATTGGTTTACGTCTAGTTGGTTGGTCAGAGAGAGGAAGGATGTTACTTGGTTGAAGGCAACTCGTTCAAGTGTTTTCGCAATGAATGGTAGGAGAGAGACAGGTCTGTAATTCTCTAAGAGTGATGTGTTTAATGTGGGTTTCTTAAGCAGTGGAGTTACCCGAGCCTGCTTGAATGCTGTAGGAAAAGTGCCAGTGTGGAGCGATGAGTTGATGATGTGTGTGAGTGCTGGTAGAAGTGTGGGAGAGATGGCTTGTAGAAGGTGTGAGGGGATGGGATCTAGAGGGCAGGTGGTGGGGTGATTGGAGAGGAGAAGTTTAGAGACTTCTTCCTCGGTTAGTGGAGAGAATGAGGAGAGAATGTGTTTGGGAGTGGGAGGGGTTGGACTGGGTTCCTGTGTGTGTGGAGCTGAGAACTGATTGCTGATAGTTGTTGTTTTGTTGGTGAAGAAGTTAGCAAAATCATCAGCAGTTAACGAGGAGGTGGGTGGTGGTGGAGGTGGACAGAGGAGAGAGTTGAATGTCTTGAAAAGAGTTTGTGTGTTAGCGGTGCTGTTGATCTTGTTGTGAAAATAAGAAGATTTTGCAGCATGAACATCAGCAGAAAAGGAAGAGAGCAGAGATTGATACATACTAAGGTCAGTTGTGTCTTTTGATTTGCGCCATTTCCTCTCTGTTGCCCTGAGTTTAGTCCGGTGTTCACGAAGAACATCAGATAACCAGGGGTTAGAGGGAGTAGTACGTGCTGGCCTGGAGGAGATAGGGCAGATATTGTCTAAAGAAGAAGTTAAAGTGGAGCATAAAGTGTCTGTTGCGGTATTAACATCCAGAGATGAGAAGTGTGAGTGTGAGGGAAGAGAAGATGACACAGCAGAGGAGAGATGGGAGGGAGAGAGTGAGCGCAGGTTTCGTCTGAAAGTAACTGGTAGGGGGGTTGGTGGAGCATGGGTAGTGAGTTGTAGATTGAATGTAATGAGGAAATGATCAGAAACATGGAGAGGTTTCACCAAAGTGTTGTCTGTGATGCAGTTGCGTGTGTAAACCAGGTCCAGTTGGTTACCTGATTTGTGAGTACCTGAGGTGACGAGCCGTTTGAGATCGAATGAGGCTAGGAGAGCGATGAAGTCTGTTGCATGCGGCTTCTCTAGATGAATGTTGAAATCACCAAAGACTACAAGTGGAGTGCCATCCTCAGGGAAAGAAGACAGCAGCACATCCAGCTCCTCTACAAAGCTTCCCAGTTGACCTGGGGGGCGATATATTACTACAATATGGATCTTATTGGGAGATGTAAGTGTAATAGCATGATATTCAAACGAGTAGTTATTGCAGAGAGAGGAGAGAGTTGAGTAATTCCAATTGTTAGAAATGAGAAGACCTGTGCCCCCACCCCGCCCAGACTGGCGAGGAGTGTGAGAGAAGGAGAAGTTGTTAGAGAGAGCAGTCGGGGTTGCTGAGTCTTCTGGACGAATCCAGGTCTCAGTTAAGCCTAAAATATTAAGAGTAGAGTGAGATGCAAAGGCTGGAATGAAGTCAGCTTTGTTGACTGCTGACTGACAATTCCATAGACCCATAGAAATAGAGAGAGGTGTGTGAGAGGATGAGAGAATGGGACGCAGATTAGCAGTATTGCGCTGCCTTCTGTGCGTGATGGGAGAGCGTCGTCGAGAGACAACAGGAATGTATTGAAAACACATAATTAGTAGGGAAATACTATACCAGTGTGAAAGGAAGAGAGAGAATAGGATACTTAAGTGCCTTGCAGGTGTCCTTGCTCGGTGGAGTCGCGCAGGTAGAGTCGATAGTCTTTACCCGAGTTGGTCTTCACACGAGGAGAGATGAACGCCTCCGCTGACGCTTGCGCGACAGCGCGCACACTACAGATATATAGCGCTTTCAAGCGCCTGAGTGAGGACAGCTGCTACCCCAATCAATTCACACAGGCAAAGCAAATAATCCGAAAATGGGAGAGAATCGAAACTGCCTCTATGAACAGCTACACTTAAGTGCTATAAAATTTAAACTGCAATAGCCCACTTCTCAGACGCGGCTGTTATATAAACTGGTCACGCGTCTAATTAAAATACAGATTTGTTTGAAGGTAAAAATGTACAAGTAACCACAGAATCGAAAATAGCCCTACTTTCTGGAAAATAATACACTAAACAACAAGAGAACTGAATATTAAGAAAAAAACCTCTAGCGCGCTCTCTCGTTTCTCACGCAGACTGACGCTTGAATTCAAGTGAATTCAAGTGAATTCAAGTGAAACATGTAGTTAAACGAATTCATATAATCACAAGACTGAAATTAAATGTAGGCCTAATACATTGAATAAATAATGAAAACATTTCAACACAAAACATTGCAGTAGAAAAATATTAGGCTACATCAATGAGGCTTTGCAAGAGCAACGTCTTATCAGCGGACCGACGATAGCGCAGTGGACAACGCCACAGCACGAGCTTCACGGAGCTCCAAGCGATGCGATATCGAATCTCACTAGCTTTTGCTGACAGCGTTAAATGTTTTACCATTCTTGATGCTTAGATAGGTAACTGTTTATTGAAGTCAAGCGTTTTAATTATCAATGGCACATTACAACATACATTTGCTAGATTCCAGTAGAGCCGCTGCACAGACGACAAAACTGATGAAGGAAGATGATCAATTCAGCCGATCGCGTCAGAAAATGTAAATGATGAAGCTATCTTTAATCTGCTAAATTATTGTTTTGTGAATCATCCACGAAATTGAGATGACTGACAATTGATACCCGCCATAGCAAAGGAAGAAATTTTTAAAAACAGATCCTGGACATTTCAAGGTTTAAATAAAGTGTCGGGGGCAGTTTATTTATTTAAAACAGGGTTGCATCGAGTTAGTTTAATAAGTAAGAAACAGAATCTTATTCTTGCGACATTTTAAATCTGTATTGCCAAAGAAATTGCAGCTAAATAAACAATTAAAACAGTAGGCTAAGCTAGTCTACAAAACGAAAATAGTTCAAAGCAACATAAATTAAGATTTTCTTTGCTTCTCTCGCGCTGGAACTCTTTTATTTTAGTTGATTTAGTCTCCCTGCACTGCGCGCGCCGGGGTCTCTCTCGACATTAAACAAGATTTCAGGTACCCCCATTATACAGCTGATAATAGGCTACTGATGTCGCTGTGTGTCATCCATACAAATCACGAAAAAAAAACTGTAACAAATGATTGAGTCTTGCTTCAAACAGAATGCCTGGTTGAATTCATCGTACAATAAAACGAGGTGGATCGTGAATAAGCGCTCTGTATCTGCTGCTTATCGCATTCGTTTAGTTGGCAAGAACGCGTTTCGTCGATAGTTCATGTTTAGATAATGCCAGATTGTTGACACACACACTACTCAAATGTGTTAAAATTCTACAAAACCAGTTGAAACAAATGGGTTGAACACTTCAACTGAAAGTGTGTGTGAAACCTCTACAATACATAAAACTACAATATTTATAATTTAAGGGCCTACATTTGGACACATCGAGAGATTTATCTTTAAAAGTATTTTGCCTTTGCCTGGTCATCAGGCTCACTCTGCATATGAAAGACAGAACATTTAACACCTCCTGAACCCCCAACCCCCCACAGGCGATCTGAGTCTGAGGACCGACTTAAAACAAAGAGAAGTCGCAATTCACACTTTATTCTAGACATAGCATTAGGCTAGTAAAGTGTTGATAATGAAATAATTAAATTATTTAGGCTACATGTAGGCTAATAGGCTAATATTTCTGTCATAAAAGTTTATTAATAAAACATTTAATTATTTCAATAATTGAAGAAATAAAACGCTTACCTCGGTTTGGGCCAGCTTTTTCCAAGCAAACCTAAATACAAACGCATGTTCATTTGTTGTCATGAATACAATGTTCAACTCAATGTTAAATTCCACGGGGATCTTTGGATCCTTACAACCAGGGTGCGCGATTGTGAATTAGCTATTATTATTTTTTTTATATATAAATCTCGACACCACAGTGCTTGCTGCTGCTAAACTAAATAACATTTATATAATAAATTATTGAACTTAAATGTAACAATATCGCAACATTTCGACAAATAATTATCTGATCTATTTTTACAATTTAATTCAGGGTGATTTAGCCTAGAGACTACATTTAATTATAGCGAGATTTTGACCCTTGTCCGTTCATCATTGGGAAGTGCTCACAGCTAGTTTGAGTAGATCCTCTGCACCTCTCGGTTTCATACGGATTACCTAATCAGATAACATTTATTAAATATTTAGACATTTAAAGGCTTTAGTCATAGCCGATTTCTTATCGTGACTGAGCGGAGGAAAGTGGCTTTCGGTTCATTTTTGTGACGCGCAGTTCCTGGAGACAGAGACGATAGATAAACTTTTGAATAAAAGTTTGAATATGAATAAAAGTTTACAGTTTTGAACGATGTAGGCTACTCTACTCTGATCTGTATGACTAAAAAACTACGGAGTAGCCTATTAGGGCCTAAAGTTATTTTAGCTGTCTGTTATGAGAAAAAATAAATCCAAATGAACGCGCCGCCGCATCTGCCGAACACTAATTCAACATGCCAGAATAAAAACCCGACTTTAGAACAATGGATAGCGCCACTCGGCGTGTGCCAAAATACTTAATTATAAACTTCAATATTTCATTCAAAACAATCTCAAAAAGCTTTGTGACATTTTGAAAGCCATGCATGCATTAAGGCCACTGAGACCATGAACTGAAACTGGTTCTGATTTTATTGTTTGTCGTTTAAACGTGCCTGTTGCATATCCTTTACATGATATATTTTAAATGGTCTATTGGTGAAGTAATTTATAGCATTGGTTACTGTGGAGGGAGGGGGGATTAAAATAATTCAGCAGAAAGCAGGGATGTTTAGACCAGAAGGAAATCCGTACCTTGCTTAAAACCATGTTTTACAAACTCTTTATTAGAACCAAAAAAAAAAAAAAGGCAATCCTGTATAAAACAATTTTTTTGTTTGTTTGATTGTCTGCATTTATAACAGGCTATGACATGCATTAATAGTCTAATATAAAATCTACAATAGTCTGTTTGTTCGGGATTCGAACCCGCGTCATTCAAACGACCGATACGTCAGTTCTACCACTCGGCCCATGAATGTAGCCTACTCATTTAGAAATGCCCTGTTTATCCACTCTTCTCCAGAGAAGCGCTCATCATTCGTCTTATTTCTCAATAGAGTAGTAAACAAATAATCAGCTTTTTTGCACCTAATTTATTTTTGTTCGTTATTTTTGTTATTATTATTATTTTATCACGCTGCTCCCAACGGGCAATAGGCTTATGTCGCCCACCGACGTCTAGGCTACATTATGAAATTAAAGGCTATATTGTTCTCGTTCTCTATTTTTAAATTATGATTCTATTTTTTCTGTCCTAAACAATGTTCTATAGTAGCCTATTTCATCTGTTAATTGATCATTAACCCACGCTTACATTTCAAAATACGGCAATAGCTGCTGTTTTGCACAATGTCCCTCTGCGCCACCTGGCGGTCATTTCGCGAATGACTTTGAAATGCGACTGGATTATTTTTACCGCGGTGCCTGTCGCGGCGGTAATAGGCAATTCTGGTTGAGTACCATCTGTATACTGACTTCACCCTGTGCTGCAAGATACATTTAGTTTTATTAATTTACAGAAATCAGCTGCATGGATGAAAATGATCGGATTTTTCAGGTGAGATTCTCAACTAATTCAGTTAATGTACGTCTTGAGACTCAGCAACGATTGTATTGAATTGCAATCATAACATAGTACAGACATTATCTTAATTTCGTAATGTCCTTAAACATAACAATATTGCTGGCCATAAACTGAGAAAGTGCGTGTCCAGTGTGCGATACCTTGAGTTGTAGATGCGACGATGCTCTTCTCATCCGTGTGCAACCCCCATTTAGTCTCAGTACCTGCCCTCATAAAAACCAAATTTAATGTATTCAGCGTCGTATTTTCTCACCGCACACTTCGAAGCTTTATCCTTGCACATGTCGGTCTCCCACATCTGGTTTTCTTTTCAGAAAATGATCCATATTACAGTAACGTAATGTTACTGCATCTGATCAAACAAACGTTCAATCTGACCTGATTGGTGTTGCGATATTTAAAGGAACACTTCACCCCATTTGCATTAGACTTTGTATCTTTAGAAACCCAGTCACATTTTCGAATGGTCATGGTTTATTCCCATTATTTTCCCCTGAGATGGGAGAAATAAGGATTTAAGTGTTCCACTTCCTGCTTTTTATGACGCAAAAATCGTCAATTTGCGTCATAAAAAGCAGGAAGTCAAATTTCTTTGAATAAGGGTAAGACTACAAACACTAGCTCATCATTTATCCAGTAGAAGGCGCTGTTCCGCATGTTTTCAACCCGCCCATAGAGGGATCTCACTCACAGAATGTACATATAGTGTCAGCCATTCTTATTTAGAAGCTAAGCTAACAGTTTCTTATTCTGTGGAGAAAGCTGAGTAGTAGCGGTGACCATCCTCTTTTTCCCGGACATGTCCGGTTCGTCGAGATCGTCCAAAATGTCCAGGATTCGGCTTTTGCTTTCTGCAGTCGCATTCATAGTTTACATGCACACCTTTTGTTTCAATCTAACTGAATTCATTCCGATCGGTGAATCTGAATGTAGTGTTTAAATGAACGCTAAACAAGTGATCGTTTGATGTGCGTTTTAAGTTAACATTGCTAGGAAAATTCCCGCTCCTCCGTGAGAGATACGAGACCGGTGCGTCTCACAGGCGCCGGCGCCACTCATCAGTAATCACGCCACCGGCCTCGCATCGTTCTCCGCGGCCGTCAGTCTCGTTCCTGCTCGTCACAGTAAACATGAGGAATGGCGACTGAAGAACGCAAAAAGCCGAATCCTGGACATTTTGGGCGACATCAAAATACTGGGCAGACTCACTAGTAGCATAGCCTTGTTGTTTACTGCGATCTCTTACCGGTAGGCGTGGCCTCCTAGGGCAGCGAAGCAAGTGCATTCTGGGAGTTGTTGTCTTTCATCCCCATAAGCCAAAAATACATTTTCTGTCTTTTCTCAGTCTAGAAGGCTCCAAATTCAAAAATAATTTCACATTTCTTCTACATAAATGACCCATTTTAAATACACATTCATCTTTCCAGAGGTGAAGTGTTCCTTTAAACATAAATTAGCTTTTAGATAATGCGACTTGACTTGAGTGTTTTGATCATATAAATTCATTAAGAACAATTACCTTTTTTTTCGGGACTATAAGTCGCTCCGTAGTATGTCGTATCAGTCAAAAAAATGCGTCATGAAGAGGAAAAAAACATATATAAGTCCGCACTGGTGGACTATAAGTTGCATTTATTTTAGAAATTTATTTCACAAAATCCAAGACCAAGAACAGACATTTATTCTGGAAAGGCAAGTTATTCAGCTACACAATAGCACACAGAACAACAGGCTGAATAGGTGTCCGGTATGATAACCTAACACATGAACAGTTATTCAGCCACACAACAGCATAAAGAACATACGCTTGGGAGGCTGAATAGGCTAAACTAACTAATTAAGCCAGCGAGTCCACAAGCAAGTGACCAGTAAGCAAGTTCACCAAGCTCCTGCGATCTCATTCCACATCACTGAATTCTTCCTCAGTGTCGCTTCTGAACAACTCCGCCAACTTAGAGCGCACTTTCGCGGCTGCAGACGGTAATGTTTGTGGTTTCATCTCAA